>JAPZPC010000098.1:0-140863 GCA_037952705.1 Haplographium delicatum
ATACCGAGATGAGGGTTAGAGCAGGGGAGTGTCACGTGCCAAAATGCCAGAGACGAGGATTAGTCATCACAGGTGCCCATAGCACCAAGACCTTACATAGGTATCAACCCGTCACATAAAAAGTACAAAATACTTAATATTAAAAAACCTTAATTAAAAAAATAGTAATATTTAATTCTATTATATATATACTAGATCTAAATAAATATTCTTTCTCTTTTACTCCTTTTTATTCTAACCTTAATTACTTGCTACAGAGGGCCAGGACCGCTTAAATTTAAGAGGGGGGTCAGGTGTCACGTGCCAGAACGCCTCATAGCACGTGAGTCGGAAACGGAAGGCGGTGACAGTGGGCTTACTCGAGCCTGGCCCGGGTAGCGGCCTGATGGCCTGGACAGTTTCACTGGACAGTTTCACTGGACAGTTTCACTGGACAGTTTCATTGGACAGTTTCAATGGACGGTTTCGATGGACAGTTCCATGGGCATTTTCGTCGGACAGTTTGCCTAGGCAGTTGGCGAGGACAGTTTGGTTTAGGAAGGCGGTAACGGGAGCGGAGAAGAAATGCCTGGCAGAATCCCACATATCTTCTTCGTGGAATTGTAGAATACAACCTTCTTTCTTTAGTTTAGAATTGCCATTCTGACGGCTACTTCTTCGTCTCCCTTTTCAGACGCGGTTCCTCGATGATTGTGACATCAGGAGGGCGCCTTGGATTAATCCCGAAAAGAGGGGCCAAATCGACGACCTGACCCCGACCTAACCCTGACCCCATTTCCGCCCTTCTAATCCCTTCTAGGAGGGCTGGTAGCAATTCCTTTGCAAGCCGTATCCCTTCGACTGCTGAGACATTGCTAGCGTGTACAAGGGGGTATACCGTGGGTAAGCGAGACTGAATTGGGTATAATTACGTAAGGAATTGGTACTAATTATCTATCGACTGAATAATACTAGCTCTAACAGTACCCCTCTCTACATATCGCCACCTAACAGAATATACACCCCTATAGAGATCGCTGTGCTTAAATACCCTTAGTATTCTCATTCTCTATAACCCTCTGACACTTGAATTAATATATACACTATGCACAAGCGCTCTGTTTTGCCCGTTTTTCCTAGTAGTAACTTAGGTTAGATCGTGCAGGTCGACTCTGCTCTAGTATAAACGGATTATATTTGACAGCTATAATAGGGCCAAATTCAGTCAGTATATCCTTAATTGACCTAGCTTTGTAAGTGTTTAGTAGAGGGGGTGGTAGTAGGGTTAGCAGTAAGGGGTTCTGCAGCAGGTTCTATAATTAAAGTGATTTAGTACGATTAAGTGCGCCCGCAACGTGTCAAACACTATAGTACGGTTAATTATTAACTTAATTGACCTAAATAGTACTGGATCTTACATAATATATGGCAAAATGATACTGGCCGAATAGAATTCGAGATTCAGGGGAGCCCTTGAAAATACGCTAGCAATGTCTCAGCAGTCGAAGGGATACGCCAGGTCAGGAGGTGGTCTGGCCCGAAACTGCGGCTAGGTGTTTTTCCGTCTCTTAGCGAGCGGAAATGCTTGCACGCGATTTAGCTGACGAATTATGCGCTATGGAGAATAATAGCCGTTTTGGACATGAATTTAGACTCTGCACTCCGGAATACGGACAATACCCCAGATCCCGCTAAGCATTTGACTGCCTCTCTATCAATGTTAGATAAACACTGTGATATTAATAAACCACTACACGTGACTCTAGCCCATCGCTTTTCCACCTCCACACTACAACGTATACAGCCAAAGACGCTAACTCATGTCTTAGCGATTTTTGGCAGTCGGCAGCCATAGAGCGAGCCTGGTTGGCTGGTGACCCACTTTTCCTTTCTTGCTTGTAGCTATCTTAACGCTCTTTCCTTACTCCATCTTGACAGGTACCACGGTCGTCAGTCGCCATATCACATAGAGAACCATAGAAAACTAAGAAACGGTCCTCATGAATAGACTACCAAAGTTTATGAATATGTGCCCGGGTATGCTCTTCATTTTTGTTGATTGTTTTGTGCCATCTAGTACGTTCAAGATAAGGAAGACTCTATCATTGAGGGGAGCTAGCTTTATAAAACGATTGCTAAAGCAGGACTCCTCCTTCCTATTGCTTTCGGAGAGAAAATAATTACTGAGTATAGCAAAGCTAGCTTCATTGCTAGCATAGACCCCATGTAATGGGACTATTTTCATGATTTCATCTTGTGGGATAAGCTCTTTCGCATATTCGACCACCCCCCTAGTGATATGTCAGAAATAGCATGTCATATAATACATCAATTGTCAGAAAACCTAATAGAGACTAAAACTTCATAGGTTGTCGGGTTCCCACCTCTGCAGGCCCGTGGCTCCACACAATTCAAGGCTGAGTAAGTCAAAATCTTGGGTCTTGGAATTGCATACAAATGCTCATCAATTATATAGGACAATACCTGCATTCTTGCAGGTGAAAGGAGCATTGATTTTGCAGTAACTGAACGGGATGCTGGATCGGACATCCAGCGTATAACGACAACTGCTGAACTCTCCTCGGACGGAAGTAACTACTATATTGTGAATGTGGAGAAGAAGTGGATCATGATTGGGATGAAAGCTGATTATTTCACTGTAAAAAAAATATCCAACATTTACAAATGACTATTTCTGTGCCAATGCTTATTTCTCATCGTGTCAAATCTGGCAAAGTTGGAGGAGCAGGTTTAACCCTGCTTCTTCCTAAAACGGAGGCGATCAGTGTAAGGCGGGTGGAACCCGGGGCTTGATGGTCAGGAAACAACAGCGTACGTGACGTTTGATGATGCGGTGGTCCCTATTTCCCACCGAATTGGGGAAGAAGTCTGCGGGTTCCTTAATACTATTGCAAACTTCAACCACGAGCGATTACTCGTCGTGTTCCAGGCCCTCAGTCTCTCTTGAATATGCATGAGAGAGACAATTATCTGGGCTGAAAAGCGTGAGGCATTTAGTAAAAAGCTCATCGAGCAACCAGTGGTTCGATGGAAGTTCGCCGACTTGAGGCGAATGGTTGAGAGCCTGTAGTCGTGGACGGAACAGATTACATATGAGATGGAGGCAACCAAGAGTTTTGGAAATACAAAGAAAGAGCCTGGGCGGAGCCAGTGCGTTGCTCAAGTCGGCATCGGATCAGATGTTGAAGTGTGTGGCTGATGAGTGTCAGAAAACCTTGGTGAAGCAGGCATGACAAAGACTGGGCAAGGCCGGTTGGTTAAAACTATCACTCGGAGAGCACCATTTGCTTATTATTCCAAGTTCGTACACCTCCACAATTCTTTCTGAAAATTGTCTGGATAATAACCGTTCTGGACACAGGAGGTGCTGAGGATGTCATTCTGGATCTCAGCACGGGAGAAGCTCTTAAGCTGTCCCATCTTTGAAATTATAGACACAATTCATTGAGCTATAATCTGTTATGTCTTTATGATTCATTATTAAAAACGAAAGTAAAGCTGAAAGTAAATTTCAATTCTTTTTGTTGGGCTCCACTCGTCTCTCTCATAACTCTATATTCACTACTCGCTACAAATTTAGAGTTTTCCCTACCTGGAGAGATATATCTCTAGGGTTCTGTGGATATGCTCTTAACTAATTCAATATCTTGCTTGAGTTCCTTTCTCTTAGTGATATCGACCACCTACAATACTTTGTGTATGAACCAGTATGCCTGACTGGATTGCAAAATATGCCTATATTTTGTTTCTTGCCCTGAACCATCGTGACGAGTGATCGTAAGGAAACGGGGAAATTTCGTTCTCATTAAATTATCTATCCAGATGGTACGGTACAGACGTGTGTGTGGCAGAGAGTCGAAGACAAATCAAGAGATTACAAGCTTAACTAATGATATGGACGTCTATAGCTTCATACAAGAGGCCACGAAATGAACGTAGATACTGATGATCTGGCAAGCTACTTGATAGACTCTTGTTATCTATCTCTCTCCTTTCCTCTCTCTCTCGGTGATTGCTAGGAGTGGAGCCAGAGCCCTCATAATACCGTCCCTAGGAACATCCACCCCCTTAGAATCTGCCACAGCCCCTGGGCCTACGAACTCAGGAACAAGTGTCAGGCCCACCTTTGAAATCTCTGCAATCGAGCCTCCGAGCCACTTGCTTTGCTCGACCAGGGTCTGTATTCCTTCTGCTACCTGGTCAGGAGTGATGGACAGGTCATCTGCGAAAGAATACCTATCCATGGTGGCAGGGTTGTCGGTCCACAATGGAGTCTTCACAAGTCTGCACGCTCTTTGTTAGCCAGAATCATTGCATGTAAGACGTACTTCAACTGGTACGGACCCGGGTGCAATAGCCACAACCTTCACTCCCTGGAAAGTGGATGCTCCTGCCATAGACCGAGTAAAGCCAACAATCGCGTGCTTCGTGGCGGAGTAAATAGGGCTAGGATACAGGTTTGTGTATCCTGCGACAGATGCTGTATGCACGACAACACCTTTCTTGCCCTTGCCGAGAAGGGCTCTGATAGCAATGCGAGTAAACTTGATGTTGTGGCTGACGTTGATGTCGACGGATTTATAACCGTCTTGCTCAGTGTCCGACCAGAAGTTGGACCACTCCTGCGAGATTGTCAGACATTGATCTCAATCATCTGTTGTCTTCTGATCCTGAGAATTGGTAGAATATATCTGCTAATCGCTCGTTGATCGGACTCACAGGCTCAAAAATCCCTGCATTGGCATGGAAGACATCAGGGACGTCTCCGAACTTCTGCTCTGACACCTTTACCAGGTTCTCAAGGTCCGCGCGTTTGGTGACATCGCACTTCACGAAAACAACATTTTTGTCATTGATCAACTCTTCAGCCTCAGCACGAAGCACAAGATCACCAATGAGAACCTTGGCACCGTTCACGATGGCGAGTTTAACAAATGCGAGACCGATCCCTGTGATCGATGTATTAGCTTCCAGGTTCCGTGAAGGACAGGTAAGGGCTAGAGCAGTAATGTGACATATGAATATAGGCGGGCGTACCTGATCCACCACCAGTCACGACGACAATCTTGTCCTTGATGGGAAAATCCCCAAAGTCTGGGGCTTCCATTTTGAATTGCCCGGACCGTTAGAGATAGGATGAAAATAAAATGTAGACGTAATGCTGCTAAATAAAAAGAGCTGTCGAAATCGGGCATGACTATTTATACTTCATGCCGTTTCACGAAGCAGAAGACAGCCGCTTTAGTAAACAGCTCTGCAATCCAGATTGTCTTCATAATCTTCGATAGCGTTGCTAAAATTGCGGAGTAAGGTCAGGCGGGTGATAATCTCCGGACCTGGGTCATGGCAGATAATTCAAGCGTTACTGCGTAGAAATGCTAGCTCAAACTGATGTGGTAGGAGAACTACGAGCGAGAACGAGATGCCTGCGCGGGGATGAGATACGGATAAGTGGAAAATGCAGCTGTTGCGTTAGGAAACATGCTACTCTCAGGGTACTTGGGGGGTTTTGAGTTAGTATCTAGAAGCCAGTAAATCTATAAGTTACGTAGGGTTTCCAGGCCCAATCGGGTTTTACTTCCGTTTGAAAATTGTGAGTTACCTTTCTTAAACACCTTGTACTGACATATCCAAATTGTTTTAGTAGACAGATATTGAAATATGCAAATGGAAATTATTTATTGATACATGCATTTCCTGACTAAATAATCCATCTATGGCTACTTGATTCTACGAATAAACAACGTGGGCCGGTTATTCTTAGCCGGCACAGTCCAGTGTAGCTCGACAAGTGCGACAAATCCTCGCCAGGCTATTCCAGACCTGAAGAGTAATCGGTTCAATCTAATCTACCTACAGTAACGCTCGCGTATTATAGCTCACTGTGTATGTAGCTTTCCATGCACATGAATGCGGCTGGGTTCGTGCAATGCGCCGAACTTGTCTGGCATCCGCGCGGCTGGGCTGATAACCGCTTGTTTCTCGACTGACATCTACGACGCTGCAAAGAGGAGAGATCGATGCTATAAGTCATGACAAGCTTGGTTTGTTTATCAACTATTATTGCTGGGGAGTTTGCGGCAATAAGGATGTCTGTCTCCATGCAGGAACAACATTGCGCAGGATACACGAAGCAGGGGGAAGGGCATTGATTTCTAGTACTAAGACGGCTTGTGGTGCGTGCTCTAAATCGTCCAATGGAACGTTAGTCCGCCCTTAAGAAAGTCTGGACTGGCATCCATGTAACGAAATCCCATTTCACTGCCAATAACTCCTTCAGAAAGATTCAAGCAAGTTACACAGCTTTCGACCCCTTCAAGCCGTCGAGTTCGCCTCCCAAACCTTCTCGACCAGCGTGTAAGCAGTTCGCCAGCCAGCCTCCGTCTTCTTGAATTTCCAATGGTACCGTGAGCCCAGTCGGTCACTAACCTGAGGCTTGCTGGAGTCTTTGCAGCCGCCAAAGATAATGTTCGCTGTACCCGTCGCCGACTCGCCCGAGATCTGAAAGTTGGTATTCATTATAGCATGCTGCGTCAGTGCGTAGGTACTCATCAGCCCACTGAGGGCGCCGACCACGTTGTCCTTGCCGTTGATGACCATATTCTTGAGCGGGATGCGGGCGGATTCTAGACGAAAGCGGGCATTAGTGGATGAGTGTCATGCCAGGAAGCCCTAACAGAGAGACAAACCTGGTTCGGGGTCAGGCGTGTCAGTGACCTTGAACTCGAAGACGGTATCACTGGTGAAGAGCGCGCCAAACGCCTGCCAGTCGGACGCATCAGCGAGCCAGCCGTACGTATTAATATGCTTGGTCAGAGCAAGTTGATCCTGCAGCTCAGAAAATGGCATGTTAAGTTTTCTGTTTTCTTTGGCAGGACGAGGATAGATCGCAGGATACACAGACTGGAAGGAGTTCCAAAGATTAGGGTACGAGAGTTTGTACGGGAGTTTAACGATCTGTTCTGTTTGTGAGCTGCAAATATTACATGGAACTGACAGCTTATTTTGGTATTATATAATACCCCAGAAGATCGGAGATATTGCTTATTGTGGAGCCCGTTAACTAGTCGGAGATGTTTAGCCTGCCTATGCGGATGCGGAATATGAAAGTCCAGGAAAGCTCCAGGAATAGAACCCTGGCCTGGCTACCTTACCGCGTCCGCGGTAAACAGACGCTTCATTGTTTGCAAAGGCCGCGGAACAGCACAGTAGGGTATGCGGAGATAACACAGCACTCAAGGGACACGGGACGACGTGGCAACATTACAGCTTAAAAGGATAAGTATATAACTACACAAACGCCTGCTCCCCTTCTATAGATCAGTACTTATTTCCACTACATGTGTCTCCCGTCTTTGTTACTGAATTAGATTATCGGCTCAGAACACATCTACATACTCTTCCATCACCAGGTCATATTCTCCCCCTTTTGATTAGGCCTCGTCAACGATCCGGTTGCCAACAGATTTTGAATGGACCTCTCCCGTGACATTACATGTAATGTTATCCAAATACGGAATCTACAAAGGTGTCACCATAGTCAGTCTGAGCGCCTTGGTTGGCCATATCTGCAATGTTATGGGTATTGCTGAAGTCATCAAAATCCAGATCCGTGAAGAACGTCCCGAGCGGAAAGTCAGCGCTAACGCCAGATTGTGAAAGGGATGTGTGGCTTTCCAATCCACCTCCGCCAACATCGTAAGTAAGATTCGTGTCTTGGACACGGATACCATTTGCTCGGGAGTTCTCATGTGAATTAGCTCTGCTTAGATTTGAAAATTGCTGGTACAGTGAGGTAGTTGGAGCGGTGGTAAGTTCATCCAGACTGCTCATAAACCGTCTCTTCTTTCTTGAGTGTGACATTAGCTTTGACGGTGATGAAGGATGCGTGAGATTAATGGGATAGCGGATGGCCGCCGCCGACGGAGTCGAGACAATCGTAATCGTGGCGGTCGGGAGCGGCTCAGGACAAGAGGTCGTGGGTACTTTTGGTGGCTGGGAAATACTCAGATCCTCGACATATCGTTGTATGATATGGTCTACTACCATGAACATTGTCTTGACAGGCCGATGGATCATGGACATCTCTTGTAGAAACCCTCTCAATATCTGAAGATGCTGGAGAGCTAGCATTTGCTTGCTATGCTCGAGTTGAGGAATGCTAGCAATGAGGAGAAGTGCTGCTGTCCCTGCATGCTGGACAGAAAACAGGCTTGATTCACATCTCCCGAATCCTTGGTGGTAGCTTGAGAATATCTCAGCAACTTTCAGCGCGCTGTTAAATGAGATTGTTCTAGACAGTTGGAAAAAGGAATAGGCGTCTTGTGCACCCATCCCGAAGGTGTTGCCAATATTCGAGCTTTCAGGCTCGACACTCCGTTTTCCCTCGTACTGTGCGCATGGTCCGTGTAATAGAATCTGGGTTGTATAGTATTGTTGGCTAGTACACAATTGTTAGCAAGGCATGGCTAGAAAATTACCGACTTCTTGATAACACATCTCAACCATATCGCGAGATAGATAGGTGTAAAATATAAACGGCCTTAACAGACGAACGATATAAATAAGGTGCAAAGCTCTAGGATGTAGCTTACTGTAGTACAAAGAAAATTGGCGGAGCGTTCTTGGCATTTCCTGGCGACCAATGGAGGTGTGTGGGGAGCGTCGAGTGCCAACTATCTAGCATACTGTCCATTGTAGCAACTTCTACGTATTGATCCTCTGAGACGCATCTCACGTGGGCGGTTGCTTGAATCTTTACGGTTATTTCTGTCAGGCTCAGCAGTGCCGCGTGTATCTGTGACTCAATAATTACGCCTTGCGAAGCAGGTTTGCCATAAGTGAACCTGCAGGGGAATCTCGTTGTACTGCGAAGGCTGGCAAGAATATCTCTTGAACAAGAGATAGCAAAATCTGAAGACTTGATACAAGTGGATCTTCCTAGGTATATAGACCAACTCACGTCATGGAGGATACAAGAGCGGAGCAAGTCAATCCGGATTTGCTTCTCTACTTCCGACAAGCCCAATTCCGAGCAATCTAAGTTGAGTCCGAAATCGAGAGCAAGGCGACAGGAAACTCCTAATGGGTCGTCAGTTAAAAGCATGTCTGTGGACGTGAGAGTGCAGCTGAGCGAGTGGGACTTGCCTGTATAGATCCATCCAAGCTCTTCCCTGCCATATGCGCATTCTAGGTCACTCAAGACCATCATCGCCCGAATCGTCGCCAGCCCCTCGGGGTCCTCCAACTCTGTATCCAGCACATACTTGGCGTCTTGGTAGAATATGCTGGACCGACCATCAAGGCTGATATGTCGCAACTCCTGCTTTTCTTGATCGGCGAATAGGAAGCCCATGGCAAGTGCGCACATGTGGAAAAAGCCAGAATAAGACGTCGAGCGTCCGCTTTCCTTGTCGCTGCAATATGCTTCTAGGTCGACGACATTCTTGGTGACGTTGTAGCGGGTCCAAAAGAGTTCCATGAGGTCGTTCTCAACTTCTCTGGATATCTCAGCAAGCACCTTGTACGGGCGTTTTGACTGCCGCGACTCTTCGGGGACGACCGACTGAGGGCAAAGTACTTCCTTGCAGTAGTGGCCCAGGGAGGCCGTGGGACTGAAGTACTGCACTCGCCCCTTGCTCTTATCATAGCTGATCGAAACTGCACTGGAAACCAAGCGCGGGAAGAGACGAACGGCGTTTTGCAGACTGGCACGATGATGAGGTACGGGATTACCACCCTGGAGAGCCGTCAAGGCGTTCCACCCAGCGCCTTCAAAGCGGACTTCTGGGTGTCGTGTCTGCTGCATTTGACCTCCGAAGTGTGAAGACTGCTGGAAAGAGAGAGAGATAACTAACTCTTCCAATATTTTACCACGGATACCGCTGTGCCAATCGCCATTGGTGATTGGTCGGGCAGGAGGGGATGGGGCGCACAGAGTATGGGGTAGAAGCGGGATAACGGGCGGGCAGTAGACTGCGGGGAACGGCTTCTCATTGGCCACCGCCAGGATGGGGGAAGGGCCTGGATCCCCGGAATCTCACTTGATTGCGCTTGTTCCCGCCGGCCAACCACCGTGTTGCATTCTTCGCCACGCGGAGAATGAATTCCGGAAGTTGGTTAGGTACGGGATCTACAACTGTAGATAGCAGTTCATATCTCGCTTTCACAGGATGGCGGAGAAATATGGCCCATGGGGATCTTTTTGGTGGTGGTGACAAGCTCTAGCTGCGGCCATCACGGCATTCTGCCATTGACATATCATACCTATGATCAATCTGCTTGAAGGAGGTGCCCAAGGCTCCCCAATCCCTCTTCAACACCGACAGCCCTCCTCCTCCTCCTCCTCCTCCTTCCCTTCCTCCACCACTCCGCCGCCGTTGCCACCCTTATCGCGCGTCCTCATCCTTCTCCCTCCATGGACCCCCAGCGTGCTCCAGCAGCTCCGCTCCGTCGCACTCGAGCTTCGATCGCTTGCACGAGATGTCGAAAAAAACGAACTAAGGTGCGAGTCTCCAAGCCGCAAAAGTTCGCCATTTCCATCTAACCTTTTGACAAGTGCATAATACCTATAGAAGGCTCCCCTTGCAACCAATGCAGTCAGAAGGCGGTCGACTGTGTCATCTACTATGATGATGAACGCAAGAGGTATGTTGAATTCTCCCCACCCCCTTTTTTGGACGTCTCAGCCCCCGCACTGCACTGCCCCTTACCCATCTCGCTCTAAGATGATCACGATCTTGTCTTCAATGCCTTAATGGCTCCTAATGGCTCCTAATGGCGGGTAGACCAAAGTCCAGACTATTTGTGGGCTCACTCCTGGATCACATCAACCTCCTCGAGGGCCGACTCAAAGAAAGTGGGAAGGAAGTGCCGGCGCCAGGTGGATCTACTACAGGCCAGCATCAGTCATGGACAGCGCAAAATCCTATTCAGCATCGGCAATCACCAGACAACACACCAGGGACTGCTTCTATTGCAGCCGTTAGCCACGCACGCGCTTACGTCCAAGCATTCAAGCCTCCTCAAAGCACAAGTGTGGCAGAAGGTGGGCGACCCGTTGAAAATGCACAAGCTCATTCTCCATCCATCATCGAGTCTCGCAGAGATGCACACTTTATACCGGTTGGATTAGGAGATCCTACGCAGTTGCCGCGTCAAAACACCCAAGCTTCCCTTTCATCAGTCGTCGAGTCCGTCGGAAATAAACCCTCCATGCCGGCCCATGCGAGAAATGACTGGCAGTTGTTGCTAAAGCGTCCAGGTATTGTGCGCACGCTCTCTGAAAAATCCACGCAGCTAAATTATAACCGCGATAATGGTCAAATAAGCTGGACAACTCCGAGTGCGGTTTTCAATCATTACGCCGAAGAGCTTACCAGCTATCAAAAGACGTCCCCTAACGCATGGCAGGCGGAACGACGTACAAAGCGCATTATAGAGGATTTGGATTCTGAGACGCATGAACATCTCATGGATTGCTTCTGGACATCTTACAATAGTGTTTTCCACATTGTCGATGAGCCCGCCTTCTACAAGAATCTTGGGAGCAATAACCTCCTCCACTCGTGGTTCCTCCATATATGTTGCCTAGCGATGGGCTTTCGCTTCGCTGATATGGCAAGACCGGGAGTCAGGTCTTGTAGTTTGGGAAACGGACATAATACTTTTCACCAGGGGGCAAAATATGTATTTGAAAGCGAGCTGGAAAATCCACGTGGAATCACTACAATACAAGCGTTATTAATTTTGAGCGACCTTGAGTGCGCCGTGGGACGAGACAAGCTGGGTTGGATGTATGCAGGTACGCCCTGTCATTTTCTGCACGTCAAATGAGTTGTTGTCTGGGCTTTTGTATGCTCTGTGGAGGTTTAAGTCGGATGAGCACTAGAATTCAGGTGAGGTGGCTAATGTTCAAACTAAGGTATTACATGCCGACTCGCGGTTGAATTCGGCTTGAATATTGATTGTTCACCGCTTGTTTTGACAAAGCACGAGATCGAGCAACGTTGTCAGTTGTTGAGAGCTTGTGTTTTCTACGACTGCTGCTGGTCCCTGTATTCCGGCCTACCCACCGTGATGAAGAGCTCGGAGCTCTACCTGTTGCATCAATTTGGCAGAGGATCATCTCACAGCTGGACAGATGAAGATCGCTCCTCGACACCACTAGAAACCACCGTCGAGAAGCAGATCTGGGATGCACTTCTGAAAATAATGTATCTCTCTATTAAGGTTGTCGAGTTTGTTCATACAGTGAGGTCTGCGTCAGGCTCTAGTAGTAAAATCAGTGTGCTTGTGAAAGTTGCAGCCTTGGACACAGAGTTCAACAGTTGGCACAAAACGCTTCCACCAGAACTTCAGTGGAATCCTGAAAATGTCCAGAATGCGTCTTCGGTGTTCTTTCTTATGCAGTAAGACAGTCTCCTAAATACCTTTCCTTAGAGCATAAATTAATCAATTTCGGTAGTCAGCAATTCCTTAGCGCTTTGATAAACCTACATCAGCCGTTTGCGAAATACAACGAAGGTCCAGATGTCAAGTTCCAAGACCAGGATGCCGGTAATGCCAACTGCGTTGTACCCTTATCACGGGCACTTTGCCAGGCCAACGCTTTGCGACTGGTCGAGATATTAGTTCTCCATCACAACAAGTTTGGGCTGCGGCACTCAAACTTCTTTGCTCTCCACCATGCCAGCGTAGCCATCCTCGCCCTACTGGCCTGTTCCCCGTTCCTCGATGAGTCTACCATGACACGCGCGTTTGATCATCTCCACTGCCTGAAAGAAGTTCTCAGCAAGCTGGCTTCCATCTACCAACTTGCACAGAATCTACACATTGTTCTAGACCATCTATTGTGTGAATCTAGATCGGTCATAGACGGTGCTACCCTACCCGATATTACACTACTAGCATTCAAGAAGTTTGGTAATTCCCTGGTAGTCCCATCTGCAGACCCGGGTCTAGACAATCTAAGCCTGTCCTCGTTGAGCCATAACGCGAATGTGGACACGCAGATCAATGACGGCGCCGGGTATGGGATGCAGACGTTTCCGTTTCCTGCTACGCCTAGTTCGATCTTCGACTTTCGGTCCAGTTGTAATGGGGATCCGATGGGCGACACTTTTATGAGTAATATATGAATCTAGTTCGGACCGCTGTATTATGGGAAACCAGATATGGTTGGTCGGGCCCCGAAACTTTCAGCAGCTCGGACTTGACCGCCTCTTAAGTCCGTGCCCCCTAATCCGGCCACCTTTTACACCAAAAATAGCGATTTTTAGGTATCTTCAACTCTACAAAAGATTAATATAACTACTTAAAACTTTGAACATAAATATATTTATATAAGTAAGTTTAAGAAATGTAAAAAAGTTTAAAAGGTGTCAAGATACTAGATAGACGTATGGAAGGGAGTAGAGCCAATCGGCTGAAGCGAGAGGTCGTCTTTTTGAAGGAGGAGAGCCAGAATCTCCTACAGGAGTTCATTGAGTTGCAGTGGCAAATGCAGTAGCAGAAGATGAAGATACTGGCAGCTTTAGGTGAATCTGTGCAAGATTCGGGAGTCCCAGAGGATTCATTGTTAGAGATTTAATAGGCAGTCGCAATTTTCTTTTCCCACGTTTAAAAAGCGCTACTCCATTGTAGCCTGCCAAATAGTAAACTATATCGTACCTATTTTGGAACAGAAAAGATCACGGTTTTTGACTTCAGAAGTTTCAAATATCAGTGATCATGACATTTAACATTATATCTAACTATAATCTTGTCGATCTCTTATTCTGCTTTTTCAGCTTTGTCAGACTCCTTCGTGAAACCAAGGAGGAGATAATCTTTATTCACGCGTCTTCTACTTTTTAGATTGTTTCGTTCACAAAGCTTCTTCAGTATCAGTGCAAACCATTTTATGGAGATCGGGACGCTATCATGTATATTTATTTTGGAATGGATTATTCAATGACATTAGAATAGAAATTAGTATGCATTACCTTTTTTGAGGACCATGATTAACTGCTACCTCAATATCAATGTCTTGAGCCGTTCGGGATTTGGCACTATTTTGAGTCTTTGGAAACCTCCATACTTTCTCCTCGATTTCCGGAAACGGCTAAGATTTGGCACTGAGGATTGTCGTGCCTTACCCTTGATTCTGGTGGGTTTCGCTGGAACCGGTACCTGTATGGCGCTGCGCAAGACTTGTTCAGAGGATGAAGCTCGTGGTTTTAAATGTACCTTCTCTCTTAGAAGCCTTTCTGGAGAGGGTTATTATGAATTCGATACGATAAACGGAGGAGATGGAAGAATAGGAGAAGGTATTTCGCAGGCATTCAAGAAGTTTGTCCAGTGCAGGAGAGGCTGTCCAAGACGGAGGTATCATACCTTCCACTCTTATTCTTCTTCTTTTTCTTCCTCCTCGGCAGGCCAAGGAATCTCACTAGAATGAACCTTGTATGAAACCGCGCCTGATCACGAGGCAGGCCTTCTGTACTCCGAGTGGTCAAAAACGTGGTCGCGCTGCAACCTGTCGTGCGCCTGAATTTGACGCGTGTCACGAGGAATGAATTCTTCCTCCACGCTATACCCCCAACCTCCTTCGAGCGCCGCAGCTGCTTGTTTCTCTCCGTAGTCAGTTTGGCTTTAGGAGAATATGGCCAAGATAGCGTCTTCCGCAGCATTTCTAGAATCGCAACATCGAAAGAGCTGGGCCCTGCAGGTTGTAATTCTCTGGTCTTAAAAGAGGCTGGCAAGCCTCCTTGTGTTAGATTCCAGCTCTCTGTACTAGTTAATGGAGGACATTAATCTAGGTATTCTAGAAGCTAACAAAATCGGCTTCTGCTCAACACTTATATACGAGCTCATGCTACGCCGGTATAGTTATGGCAAACGTATATAAGGCTTCATACTACGGCTTATTCTGAGCTAGTGCACGGGCCTTCTAGGCAAGTTTCAGTCTCATAAATCAAGTCTCCTCAAAGTTGTATATATATATCTGTCTCCGTGATAAAATCGCGGAGCGAAGCGACAAAGCAAAGTCACGTGCTCGACGATTATCTCCAGGACCTGAGAAGGAGGATCAGTGCACTCCTTCATGCCATTCAGTGTGATCAGACTAGGGGCCACGAAAACCCGTGGAAGAGAGCGCAGCTTTCAAACCCTACAATATTCTTCTACAACACTCTCTTCTACAATATGCTCTTGAATTTATGGGGGCCAGCCCCCAAACCCCCGGTCCGCACTGCGTTTGCGGCCTATATTCTACTGTAAACGTTAGCTCTGTAGTATAAAAGTAGGTATTACAGGTGCTGTCGGCGCGTTTATTGTACGTATTAGAGGATTCGGAGGATTCGTAGCAGGCGTAAGAGGGAGGAAACGACAGTCAGGAGAGTTCGAAGGCTCTTCGGGTTAAATATGAGCTGTAGCAGTAGCTGTATAAGGCGCGGTAGGTTTTTCGACGCGTGTTGTATGTAGCCGTCGACTCTTTACAGGTCGAACCACCAGTATATATAACTAAATATTTAGGTCAATTAACTGCAGAGCCATTCTTTTACGGCCTTTAGTATCTCGAGTACTCCAGGAAATATATATTACGAGCATAGGACTAATAGGAGCTTTTAAATATATTAACAATAATATTTTTATAATATTTTAGGACGTTACAGGTAAGAAAACAATAGTGAAAAGCCAAATTAACTAGAAATTTGACCTAAAACATAAAATTAAAGCTTTCCTAGATGCGTTTTCAAGGGTTGTTACAGGGGAGTTCAATATATTCTAACCTATATACAGTTAACATATCATATGATCCAACTTTTTTTCAACTTTTTCGGTCACGTAATAACGATTCAGCCCGAATAAGTTATATGTTAACTTTGAGTCCTGTGAGAGCAGGGGGTAAAATAACGGACTGAAAGATAGCTATGCTCAATAAACGCTAGTCCCCTTGTGGGTAATTTCCACCTAAGATGAAATCTAGCGGCGGAATTGACTTGTATGCCGCTGATACCGAGAATTATGTTTCCGCCGCTGCGGAAGTGTTCAAGTCCACACCTTTTCGGTTGACCGTGCTCGTCTTTGATCCTCGATGCTGCCTTATCCTATTAGGCGAGCGCGGCCTGTTTCTTCCACCTGTGCCTCAGGAACGGAGTAGATGGTCGGCCCAGCCGACATGGATATTGACATGTAGCGTTTTGAGTGCAGACTGACACGGCAAAACAAGAGAATTCAAGGGTTTCAATCTGATTGTTGTTCGTTGTCTTGAGATATTGCTCTATCTCGCTCAATTTCTGTATACTGAATAATAAATTAGACTGCGGGTTGGAAGAAAGAGCTGCCATAAACAAATTGCAGCAGGTGTCAGTAAAATGTTGACAGCAGAAGAAGTTGCCAAACATAACAATGCTCACTCCTGCTGGGTTGTGATTGAAGGTCATGTATATGATATGACAGATTTCCTCGATGAGCATCCAGGCGGACGAACGGTTGTTCTTCAATATGCTGGAAAGGTGAGTGATCGAATAAAATAGCTGATGTGCACGATCCTGACAAAACACTAGGATGCTACAGAGGAGTACACCCCCGTGCATCCACCCGGGACAATCGAGAAAGAACTCCCAGAGGGTATATAAGTCCAATCTCGAATCATCCCTCACACAAGACCCTTCTACTAACAATCTGCAGACAGACATCTCGGCCCGATGGATCTCACCACCTTTAAGACAAGCAAGGAGGCTTCCAGCAAAGTTCATGAAAGCGCTGCTCTGCCGATTGAGATGTGCATAAACCTAAACGACATGGAGCACGCCGCAAAGAAAGTCCTCTCAGAGCGCGCCTGGATCTACTATTCCTCCGCAGCAGAAGACCTACATTCGCACCACAACAACCTCCACGACTGGGACCACATCTCATTCCGGCCACGAATTCTAAGGGATGTTAAGCGCGTCAGCATGCAACGGAAGATCCTTGGTTTCAATAGCAGTCTACCATTTTTCATCGCTCCTGCTGCAATGGCGAGACTAGGTCATCCGGACGGCGAACTCTGTCTTGCTCGAGGGGCTGGGAGACATGATATTCCTTACTGTGTAAGTAACGCTAGTTCGGTCTCGCATGCGGATCTTGTGCAGTGTCTTGATGAAGAGAGAGCAGGGGGGTGTTTAATCTTTCAACTCTACGTGAAGAAGAAGAGAGAAGATACGGTACAGCATATTCATCGCGCCCGAAAATTGGGGTTCAAAGCACTTGTTATAACAGTTGATACAGCCGTTGTAGGAATTCGGGAAGAAGACGATAAATACAGAGTGAAAGAAGCACTTTCAAAGTCCCAGAAATACGTTCCATTCTGGGAAGCTGGGTCAAAGGACGATGATTTCGTGATACGTGGCGCTCATTCCTCTACACTAAATTGGGGTGACATATCCTGGATAAAAGAAGAATGGGGGAATTCAGGACCGGTAGCTATAAAGGGTGTACAAACGGCCGAAGATGCAAAGATAGCTTGTGAGATGGGAATCAACGGTATATATCTTAGCAATCATGGTGGACGCCAACTTGATTCCGCGCCTTCATCTCTGAGAACCTTGATCGAAATGCGGAAATTTTGCCCCGAAGTCTTCGATAAGTGCGATGTTCTTGTGGACGGAGGGGTTCGTCGATCAAGAGATGCTCTTAAAGCTCTTTGTCTGGGTGCGACAGCGGTGGGATTCGGTAGGCCTTTTATGTATGCGCTTAGTGCGTATGGGACTGAGGGTGTTGTGAAAACTATTCAAAGTAAGGATCTATGTGTTTTTCCTAGGTTCGCTTTTCCTGGAGTTAAGATATCTGACATTGTTACTAGTGCTGCGTGATGAGCTGGAAACGTCGATGCGATTGCTGGGCGTTACGAGCTTGGATCAGTTGCGACCACATATGGTTAATATGAGGCAATTGGAGAGTTGTAGTATGCTAGATATTCCTGAATTTAGAACTAGAATACCGAAGCTGTGAAATAGGAGGCTTGAGTAGGTTCGGCAAATTATATCAACGATATTGGTTGTTGAAATGAATGGCTATACAGTTTAAGTGTGTTTCTTATACAGCAAATGCGTTCATAGAATCTTTAGCAAGCATAAAATTAGCGTCAATCCTGTTACAAAGTTGGTACCGATGTTGACACTTGAATCTAAGAATATTGACTTAAATAAGTAGCTAGGGAATTGGCTGGGATGATAATCTATCTTCAGGCTTACCGCCGCTTCTTCTCTGCAATGCTCCGAATAAACCGCACTCATTCACGAACTACGTGAAATATGACAACCTTTTTCAGACATTCAAGAAACTCGAACTACTTGGCTGAGAAATTCAAGTCGTGGACGACAATGAAAAGGGTTTGATGTACTCAAAACCCAATGGCAAGTATACCGCCACTTCCACAGCGGTCTAATTAGCGGCTTGAAACCATGAACCCCCCGCGTTTCTCTTATCCACCGGATTCCGCACCTCCACGGAGCTTCCTAGGGCTTAGGTTAGGATTCCTTATACGCTATGCTTCTCTATCACTGTGGGGTGTAAGTAGCGAAGCCTATCACTATTGTATTGACGACGAATGTGGGTTCAGAATAACATCACGAACAAAGGAAATACTGAGAATGGAACTTCAAGAATGTGCCGTGACAAGTAATTTTAGAGGATAATGTTATAGAACTGTGTAGAGGTCGTCCAATAGATTCGTCTATGGTAACAAGGGCCGATCGAAGTGCTTGCAATGGCTGATCATATAACATACGGAAATGAGATCTGCCGCCGAGGCTGTCGGTAATACAGCCTTCCGCCTCGTTAAAAAAGCGAATATAGTCGAATCTGCTTCTCATTCCCCTTTGATCACCCATCTATTCAATAAACTACGCCCTCCTTCGTCTTTGTTTATAGCAAAGCAAACGTCATCGGTCACTGAGTCAAATCTTCCTGGAGGAGCTTTGCGCTTATTGCCGACTGAAGCTTTCGAAATCATGGCTAAGACTACATCTTCTGGAACATCCGCGATATTCCCCGGAAGAAGCCCGACTCAATTAATTACGTACACCTACCACACCAGTGCGGGGCGTGACAAGCTGCTCCGCGCGGTGCGAAACCTCGCTGGCTTCCTCGAGTGGGTGCTGCAAAAGTCACACAACAAAAAGCAGCGATGGTCGCGCTTAATAGTCTCACTGACTCTTATCAGAAAACATTTAGGCCTCAATGCGAAGTTAGCACGAGGTTCTATGATTTTTGGTTTATTCCACTTCGCAGCTAATGCTGCTACTAAGAGTCAAGGGAAAGACACAGTACAGCAGCATCTTCTCGTAGGAAAGCTGCTGAGTTTTGGAGTTTTTTCGACGCTAGACCTCTTGTGTTTTGTAAGCTTTTTTGTCTGCAAGGCTTCGATTGTTTTGAACAAAAGTTGACAAATGCTTCTACAGTTTGATGCTGTGGATGTTATGATATTACCCAATGCTGCTGCTGTTCAGAGAAAGGCAATTGAAGCTTCGTTATGTGGCGTCATTTTTAGCACAGCATCGGCATTATACAGTCTTGTTAGGACGCGCAAGAGGCAGCAAGCTTTTGTTGCCAGGTTCAACAATCAGGCGGATGGAAACCTTTTGGAAGAGTGGGTACCATTCCGGCTCACAACGAGAAGTAGAACTTTGACTGACGCATCACTCCCTGACTAGACACTGGCATGAAGTTCTCACAAAGCTGATTGTCGATCTATGTGACCTTGTGGTTGTGACTTCTGCTCTAGGATATAGCAACTTCAATGGAGGTGTTATAGGACTGGTGGGGACTGTTGGAAGTATCATAAGCCTGTGCAGTCTCTAGGTTGATAAACGCAAAGCAGAAGCATCCTAGCGGGTTTCTAGCTGGACATTTGTTCAGTACAGCTACGGAGCTCGGAGTTATTAACAAACGTTGTAAAGGCCCATTATTGACTCTAACTCTACTCTAGGAGATCCATATCTAAATGGAGATGTGAATCGGAAAGAGAATGGAAATCATAAATGCAAGAATGTAAAATGGTACGCTTGAAAGGACTACGAATAGCTCCTCGGCAAATATTTACATCAAAGTTTAGCAATGCTTCTTTAATTTTGTACACGCTCTGGTTGGGAGAAATTTGTTTTGATACGATCAACTCTTTAATAACAAATTCAAACAATACAACTTTTAAAGTTTTTAAATTCTATATACTCTTATTTTCTTATAGTATTTTAAAATTCAATATACTATTAAACTAGATACTATTTCCTACTATATCTGCCCTTGCCCGCTTCATCCTAGGCCTGCCTACTAGGGCTTCTTCTGTACGAATTGCTAGACCTGATAGGTTCCCAGATTCATTTTCGTCCCTATGACAGTATTGCTTACCTTCCTTCTAGCATTTGCACTTCGTATTATTACAGGGTCCCCTATACTAGTATAATATTCCTACCCGTACACTTGTAGAAGCTTCCCTTGCTACTAATCTAAGTGTAATACCCTTTATAGACCCTGGAATAATAATGTCTGACTAGAAAGCTTCCTCAACAACCCCTAGCTCCTTAGTAGGTAATAGGCGTTTGATAACCACCGAGGAAGTCAAGACTTTATAATTATAAAGGTGAGGTTCGTCCAATATATGTCCAAGTAGACGCCTATTCTCAGGAGGGGTCCTGTCTTCCCTAGGGACTTTTAGGGAAACTATATGCCCTATTCTAAAGTACTAGATATTATGCCTCATGGAATATTTCAGTACCATGTGGACCCTTGCTTTCACTATAGATTCCTAGGCTCTTCGGCATACTAGATCACCTGATTGGGCTATAGCAGTCGTTGGCGTAGGCTCAGGCTCAGGCTCAATTTCTGACTCATTTCCTGACTCAATTTCTAGACCAACTCCTGGCTCATATACATCCATATCAAACCACTCGTCAACTAGGGAGCTTTGTATTGGTGGGGTGATTGGTAGACTGATCTGTAAGCCAGCTTCTAGACTAATACGTATAGTAATTTGAGAGTTCTGTCCAGAGCGTATTCCAATATCAATTCTTGAGCTACTAGTCTAAGATATTAGACTAGGACTTAGGGTATATATTAGGGCCATACCAGGGTCTGCCTGGGCGATACTATTCTTACATTTCTGGCTATTTAGCCAATTGATATGTCACGGGTTCGTACGGTTCTAATTCAAAGGCGTAGTCTGCCTCAATTCAAGTTAAGAATAAACTAAAGAGAAAGGAGAAGTCTTTCTCAACCCTTCTCAGGAGTTATATAAATAAGCAAGTGGAGCCTCATTTCCGGTATACTATCGAGTTGTAATTTCCTCTGACTCTGTTGGGAAGGCAAAGAAGAAAGGGGAGGCCAGGTGAGGTTGGTACTATCACGTGCGGGACGTCTCATGGCACGTGAGCCGGTTCATGCGTTCTTCCGTACGTATTGAGTTGTCTCATGAGGTGGCTCGTCCAGCAGTTCAGTCATCGCAGGTGCCCTCGGCACCAAGACACTCTACGGATATCAACCCGTTACGACGATATATACTAAGATAGTCTATGTAGTACGTATAGAGTAAAGGAAATTCCCATCAGACCTAGGAGTAAAAGTCTTAATCATAGAGTACTCCCTGTTAGTAGAAGTCGGACTAGAGTTCAGAGGTCGATAGTAGGTGCCCGAGAGTGAATCCCTCTGTACAGGCCTAGTTTAAGCAACCTAAGACTCTATAATAGCAGGCTATCCGAGAAGAGAAGCTATAGTAGTACTCCTTATAAGGCATTTTTTCTAGATATGTGATGGGGTGGTAGCGCCAGCCGACCAAAATGGTACAATAATTGACCGGCAGTCAATTAGCTATTCTACTATAAGAGCAGGGTTCCTTCTCGGCGGCTCAAAGCTGCAGGCTTCACTGTCACGTTATCAGCCCGTGACAGCTAGGTATACTAGCCGACGTACAGAGGTTCGTACGGAACTATGATAACTATAGAAGTAAACGGGTCTAGAGAGATCGTGAGTAGGGATTCCTAAAGCCCTTACCTATACCCGTACGGATATGGTCAGAAGTATCGATCGATTTCACAGACAAGCTTCCCCCAAGTAGAGGCTGTACGCCCCTAATAGTTATCACGGACAGCCTAAGTAATGGAGGTATCCCTGAGCTCTACGAACGGATTATAGGTGCGTATGTAGTGGAGTATCACGGGTTCGGATGTGTTTATTCAACAATATAGTATTCCCTATATACAAGAAGAATAATCTAAGGAAGGAAGCAAGACCTTCGTTCCGTACGAATTCTAAGTATATGGGGTTGCTGCGTTGCTAGGTCAACGCTTCTACTAGCTATATTTGATTGTCAGGGTAGAATAGGGGTTTATCGCAGGCAACTAGCCTTCCAAATGGTACCAACCCATCACAAATAGACTACGACATAAACTCAGGACCTATTGAACACCCGTGGAGGGGTATAGGGTGAACGGAACACACACAAGCAGCACGTAACGAGGGGAACTCGGAGTGCGAATGTGGTGCGTATATGTCTGTCGAAGGAAAAAGAGATGGCATACAACTATGGACATAATTCTCGCTTAGTTGGACTAGTGGCTTAGTTAGGATAGTGAACGGTCGGTGTGTTATGTGATCGTCTAACAAAGGGATCGAGCTCGTAACCCATTGATATCATATCATTTATACACGTCTGAAGTCTTCGTCTTTGCTCTTCAGATCTCCTAGTGTCTATGCGTACTTCATAAAAGAACAGATCACTGACTCGACTGACTCTTGATCGGCGGAACAGGGTGGAAAGAAATTCCGCCCTACCTCTTCCGCAACCCGCCCGCCATTTAGCCTGTGTTCCGGTCATTCCACCATTTTCATTCTATTGAACTAGAAGCTTGGAGCCGCAACGGATTGTTTTGATTTCTGGCCGGGCTCACTTGATTAACCCATGTTTTCTGGTATAATGACCGCTGCGTAGAGGTGCAACTCCGAAACTGTTGAAGCGTGCAAGACTCAGTAATACCTCAGTGATCGAAATTCTTCAGTGTTCTGAACTTCGATACCGGAGGCTCGAAAGTCCTTAAATCGAATTCAGCTACTTTTTTTCTATTTCTTGGCTTAATTACACACAATTCAAATCACAGATGGACGATCTCTCAAATAGTGAAGCACAGAAAACTATCACTGGGTCTACAAGAGAGCTGAGGAGCCTGTATTTCAAATCCCGAGGGCGAGCTGTAAAAGCCTGCATAATATGTAGAAGTCGAAAAGTCAGATGCGATGTTTTGCAAGTTGGGCCACCATGTTCAAATTGTAGTCACTACGGAATTTCATGCTCACTACCACATACAAAACGCAAAAAGAGGTCAGCAAGCAGAACCCACTTTCATTTATCTCTCGAACGTTAGAATGCTCACCACATGTGCTAGCAAACTTCTTTGTGATTTTGCAGAGCTAGAATCACAAAAACAAGAATCTCCAAGCTACAAATCATCTGAGAAACCTAACTCAAATGCCCACATTGACCATTCACACATTGCCAGACAACAATTTTCCTCCTCAATGGAAGAAGCGCCATACCTTCGAGTGAACAACGCCGCTACCACAGCCTATCCTAAAGACCTAATAGCCGCCGAGAACATGATTTTTGACGTTCTGTGTCAAACATTTGCAGAATACGAGACCGACCGAATTTACGAATCAGGATCAGAGTCATCTGATCCCATCAAAGAAGCCTTGCCTGAATTGTCGGAGCTCTTTCCAGGCCACCAAGTCATACCCGCAACCTCCAGATCCTTACCGCTACATATAGGACCGGACGACATTACTTACTTGCTTAAAAAGGGTGCGCTATCAGTTCCGCCGCGGGACCTCCAAGTTGTCTTATTACGTTCTTATATTGAGTCTGTTCAAAGCCAGTTCCTCGTTCTCGATACTGCAGAACTAGAAAATTGGATCCGATATGGAGATATCCAAGAGAGCAATCCAAGCATGATAGTCTTCCAAGCAGTAATGTTCGCAGGCTCTGTATTTGCAGATGCAAGATCTCTTGAAAAGATCGGATTTAACGATCGAGCACATCTCCAGAAGGTCCTGTTCAATCGTGTTCGTGTAAGTCAAGTCAAGTAAAACCAGACCATCACTCAGGTCCCTCTAGAGATCAGTCTGACCAATCGATTTCATAGCTCCTCTATGATTTTGACTATGAGATAGATCGCATTGCCACTATCCAAGCTCTGTTCCTTTTGAGCTTCGTTCCCAGTTTCCTACCTACTGATAAGAACTCGTCGCATTGGCTTGGCTTAGCAATATCACTCTGCTATAGCGCTGGGCTCCACCGTAACAATCACATTGAAAGGACACGTACACGTACACGATATAACCGTCTGCGGAGAAGGCTGTGGTGGGCGTGTTTCACGAGGGATAGGTCGCTTGCGATAGCAGAAGGAATTCCGGTCAAAATACAAACTAAAGACTGTCATATCCCAATGCTCTGTCTAGAAGATTTCAACCTCTGCGACGAGGACGAAGCTACGGAGCAGCACCAAGTGAACGCCAAACTAGTTATCGAAAAAGCCATTCTCTGCTGGTTTTGCTCTACGGATCTGATTAAAGTGAAAAATCATATTGCGTCGGTGCTACACGGGTGCCAACAGCACCCATCTCTAGCCCCCATCGCAAAAGATAGCCATCTCGATCATCAAGATATATCAAACAGTTTGCAAGTTGATTGGGATGCTGATTTTGTAACATTTGTCACTTGAACATAAGTGTGACGTGTGGTGGTTCGAAGTGCGAGTGAGGTTGGTAGGGACGCTGTCAACGGATCTTAAGATGTCGTATTTGAGTTGATTACGAAATATCTATTTACTGAGATCCAGCTACCTTACATATCTCTATCAACGGCTAGCCTTCTTACTCAACCTCATCAGCAAGATCACCATCGCTCTTCAATAAGTACATACACTTGCCATGGTCGAGTAACTACTTGACATTTTTGCTCGCATTAAAAAAAATAATCCCTCCTAGAACTCGATCGGTCTATGCATTATTATCAAATAAGATTTAATAAAAAGCAGGTTTATATATAATATTCTTAAAGCTATTCCTAGGTCTAAAATTTAAAATTTAAGGCTTATTTTTATATCTATGTATAATGGGATACATATTATATTATAATATTATTGCTATAGTATTAAATAGTATATATAGATTCTAGGAATCCATTGTGATGCCTACCACAGCGACATCTGCTACATGCTTATGTCCCAAGAGCACGGCTTCAAGCTGGGCCGGAGCGACTTGTAGACCGTTGACCTTGATGAGTTTCTACTTTTTAGTCAGCGCCTTATCGTGGTAGACAGGTCTTTGTTTACTCTATATACTTTTTTGCGATCAACAATCCAAAAATATCCCTTCTCATTATAGACCGCAATATCTCCAGTCCGCAGACAGTTGTCGGGACTGATTGATTGTCTCGTCGCGACTTCATTATTACAGTATCTAGGACAGACGTTTGGTCCACGAATATAAAGTTTACTAAGCTGTCCCACGCCGACTTCCCTTTCGTCATCGTCAAGAAGTTTACACTCGCAGTTAGGATCTAGCTGGCCCACACTCTCAGTGCAATTATTTGATTCCACCTGGGACTTGTATCGCTCCCCATGTGACCTCTGTCCTTCCCCAACCCTGATTAATCTGAACATGGAAGCGTGTGGAGACATCATTCCGAAGTTCTTTCGACAGTATTGCTACACTACAGAGGATATCCGTGATGCTACTGATGTCGTAGGCTGTTGTCTCAGAGCGTTTGTTGAGCATGACAAGAATCGGCGGCGCAACCTGCAGAGGTGTTATTTTGAACTTCTGAATGGATGCCAGGAAGTCTCTATAGATGAATTGCTTCATAATAAAGACCGGAATTTAGAGCTTCCCGGCCATTATTATCGTATAGAGTTGGCCGTATGTGTGGTAGAGTGGGAGGAAGCCGATCCACTTTTCCACAGGACGATTCCTGAAATCAAAAGGCTTGTGCAAATACTTCATGAATATTGCTTGCTCAACGTTCGCGATCAAATTGTAATGACCGATGCAAACGCCTTTAGGTAAACCGGTAGTTCCAGAGAAATAGTTGATCGTGGCTATTGTGTTGAGTGACTGTTCTGGAGTGAATTTTTGCCAGGAATATCGTTCTCCCTCTTTCACACTTCCCATTATAGTTCGCCAGTCTTTGATGCCCGTGAAAGAAGCATCTTCATCATCTGAGAATTGAAAGATTCGATTCTTAGAGAAACCTGACTTTGCTGCTGCAGCAATGGCTGTTTCTAGCATGGTTGGGTGAGCTAGAATCACTCGAGTTATAGTATTGTCAATCTGATGGACCATTTCTATAAATTATCTTAGCTCGCAGAAATACAAATAGGAAGATGAGCGCTCATCGGATATGGTGTACACAGGGTTCGCCAATAGCGAGATAGTCTACGGGAACGAAAATGTGATTAGGAGAGTATATCATGATGACTTCGCCGCTTGCAATATTCAGCTTCTCGAGCCCAAAAGCCAATCGTTTTGACTGTTGAAGGAGTTGTTTGGGAGACAAAGATTTCTCTAGCTCCTTTGAATCTATCCATATTGGGTCGTCAGATGGGGTTGAACCCGGCGGGAATAAATAGGTTAAAAGATTGACTTTCGGAATTTCAAGGTCTGGAGGGAGAAAGTAGCGATCTGATGCCAGAAACCAATGTGGGCAGATAACATGCATTTGCGATAGGCATTTTTAAGTTATACACTGGCAATGAAAGGGCGGGAAGCTGTGCAGCGAGACTCGTGGGCTGGATGGACGTAGCGGTCTTCAGCAGGGTAAAGGGTATATGTAATGAAATATTTACTCACCAAATTGACAACATTTACAATGTCTCACCTGCCAGTGATTCGCTTCAAGCCTTAGCATCCGACATCTATTGCAGAAGTGGAAGGTGTCGATTAGATATGCCGGACTCGGTGGTCGAACAACTGAAGGACGGAATAGACAAGTATGGAGTACCTATCTTTCACAAAGAGAACATCGATTTTGTATATCTAAGTCACATTCTCTAGGCGGTTTGGCGAGCTCAATTGGATGTCCTACTTTCCAAAATAATGTTGATTGGGTCTCGATTCGTGTGTGACTCGAAGTTATAAACAAATGCCAAGTCTTAAACAAAAACATCTCAAGACAACGCTTTAGATTTTCGCAGCTCTCACACCCTGTCTTACCTGCTGCCAACTAGCCTTCGCCCCAACCGCAAGGAAATTCACATCCTGCCCCGTCAACAAAAACGTAAACCCTATCTCCACCTTGCGCTTCGCAGCAGCCTCAGATGCAGCTACGGTCCCAATATGCAAACCCAGCCGTTTGCCAATCTTCACCACCGTCTCCAACGCCTCAATATACTGCGGCTCCTCTCCATCGCCGCCCGCCAACCCCAACGACTGCCTTAAATCATACGGCCCAATAAAGCACCCCGTTACTCCCTTCACTCTCAAAATCGCCTCCGCATTCCTCACCCCCTCTACCGACTCAATCATCGGCATAATCGCCAAGCCCTTCGCCCCCTTCACATACCCCACCACATCGCTCGTCGGATCCGTACTCGCATACGGCGCCAGGAATGGCCCGAAACTGCGCTGGCCTATAGGCGGATAGATCGCCCGTTGAATGATCCCCTCGCATTCTGTCGCGCTTGTCACCATGGGGATGATGACTCCCCCCGCGCCGCTGTCCAGCGCCCACTTGATCCATTCGACGCCGTGGGAGGGCGTGCGGATGATGGGGATGCAGGATCCGGCTGAGGCAGCGACGATGGCTTGCGTAATGTTAGTGGCCTCGCGCGGGGACGTCGGTGCGTGTTCCATGTCGATGAGGGTCCAGTCGAAGCCCGAGCGGGCGATGACTTGGGCGCAGAGCGTGCTGCCAATGGCGGTTGCGGCACCGATGATGACATTCTTTTCTTTGATGAGGGTGGAGAAGGTTTGTGGTTCTGTTGGGGATTTGGAATGGGAAACGATGTTGGGGTCGTTGGAATACATGTTGGTGGTGGTTTATATTGTGATTGTTGAAGTGAAAATGGTGTCTTTTTTATGAAGGGGAGTGGAAGTTCAAGGATAGGCTCTTTGAGTTAGTGCATTAGAAGAAAGAAAAGAGGTAAGATGATCTGTCCATAGAACGCAGAAAAGTAAAAGTAAAAAGATGAATGACCGGAGGTGCTGATCTGTCTTCCTGAACAATTCAGTGAACACAATAATAAGACAGTGGAAAGCAGATATCGTTGGCTTAAGCTCTCTGCTGCAACAGCGCATGAAATGTGGGTTGTAAGGGCTATTTATATAGCGGGGATTCTAGTTCCGCCACAACCACGAACCACAGTCCGCACTGCCGCTCCAGCTCGAGTTGCCATAAGGTACAACTGGACATTAACATATGAGCCAGCAGGTATTTGTCAGTAAAGCTGTTATCTAAAGGCTGGTGATTACTTCTTGGAATAGTAACCTGTTGACTTCATCGTGCTTTGCGCTCTTGAGTGATAACAACATAAACTCTTACTATAGACGAATAAATTCGATATTATGATACCGCTTGCACACCTATTATAGACCTAAGAGTATGGCGGTTAGAGTAAAAGAGAACATACCCTATACTCTCGGTTATAGTATTAGATATTCTATTAATACGAGTAATAGAGGCTGAACCGGAGCGTCTATTCTCAAGTATAAAAGTTATAATAATAGATAAAAGGAACTAGATGAAGGCGGAGATATTGGAAGCCTTACAGTTATTAAAGTTGTGGCTGAGGGTTCATTCTATAGTATGGATGGATAGTTGGTAGGCGATAGCTAGATAATAATAGTAAAGATTATCTAATACTATTAGGCTATTATAATAGCTTTAATATTGTAATACTAATATTATAATATATTGTTGTAGTGTAATGGTTGATTTTTTTTTGCAATATATTACAATATCACACTACTGGCAACACTGTTTGTGGGTGTTTTGTGTGCAGGGCGTAGAGACTCCACGTCAGCTGTCCACTCTAATCAGATCCACTCTCGCCGGGTGTCTAAACCCCCATTCTCGCAAACCAGCATCCTGGTTTCCGACACTCTTCCTGCAAGTGCAAAATTTTGGCCGTTTAGCGAAGGAAAGCCTCTCAACACCCGCTCAGTAAAGAACGCCTCTTGGCAACTGGCGTATGGTTTGCTCCTATCCTTTGCTGTCATCGATGATCGACTTTATAAAGAAACGTTGCCGCCACTTATTAGTACACGGCACATCACTCAAAGTGTACGAAGTTTTATAGTCTAGTCCAGTCTCAGAGTACCCTCTTGTGCTAGCATATCATCGAAACCGACAGTTTACGACATCATGGCACAGTCAACAGTAGAACTCCGGGAACAACTTGCATTAACCCGTCATATAAACAAATATGGCCAGCTTGCAGACGCCTACGCATGGGAGGAGATTGCAAAGTGCTTCACAGAACACACTGTCTTTGAGTTCATAGTTCCCTCTGATCTTGCGGGCCAAGGTTCGTACACCCGATGCTCCCCCACGCGAATAATCCAACGACACACATGATAAATATAGCTAACCCTTTGATTCCTTCTCTCTCTGGCACAGCCCCTATGAATCTCAATGCTGGTACGGTAAAAGGCCGATCAGACACCGCTAAAGCCCTGGCCGTGATTGTGGACAACTTTAAGCGCACGCAACATAACATTCTCAACATGGACTTCGATATCGACCCTTCTGGCACTAATGCAACAGGCAGGGCGAACATCTTCTGGGGGGGGGTGTCAGAGGACAATGGCCGCTATTTCACCGCCCAGACCGGCTCACGGTACGAATGGAAGTTTACAAAGAATGTCGACGGGAATCGCTGGGAGACAGCCCACACTCAAGTAGAGATAGTTTGGGTTTCTTCAGCGCCGGTTGATGGGTTCAAACTTGTAAATATGATCTAGTCGAGGCTACGCTCAGCTTCAAAACATTGTTTCCTCTATAGGTATCCGGATAAAAGTTACTTCTGAATCCTATCTACCTATCAGAAAGTAGGCTTATAGAGTTACTATCTTAATGAATTGCATTGGTTTCTATCGTTTGTTCGTAAAAAAAACTAGCTCCTAAGGTGTCATAGAATTTTTTTGGAAAAATAGTTTGGGGAGGTGGATATCTTCTCAGGAGTGATCCAGTATAGATCAGACTAGGTAGCGGCGACTTTCCTGAAGTCAAGACATCAAAGATGATAAGCAATTTCGATGGTTTCTCGTATGAGATTTATAATAGAATCAACGAGTTATTCTTTGACTACTAGTAGCGCTCTATCATTTTCCTTCAGCTCACGTTGACCACTCTTTCATGTCCAACAAAGATCTAACCGAAAGGTCACTCAAAGAGTACAGCCATTCTTCCTGTAGACTTTTCCTCCCTCATTTTAGCAACCATGTCCGGTAAATCCTCCAATTTATGAAAGCTGACCACGTTCGGCTGGATGTTATGCTGTGCGGTGAACTCGATGGCCCGTGACATGCGTTGGGGAATGCTGGTGGAATCGCCTTTGATGCGATAGAAGCCCGTAATAATTTCGGTCAAATTCACTGGAAATGGCTTCGCAGGCAGACCCACGGCCATTAAGAGACCGCCAATCCGGAGTGCCTTTTTCGCATTCTCGTACGCGACGATCGAAGCGCTATACACCGCTGCCGCATGTACCCCGCCGCCAGTGACCTCCCTGATCTCGTCGAGGTAGTTTTGATTCGTTGCAGAATTGAAGGTGAGATCTATACCGATCTTTTTGGCCTCGTTCAGAGTGTCGTTGTTGATGTCCAACCCGATCACCTTAATCCCCATAGCCTTTGCATACTGCACCGCAGCCTGGCCCAAGCCGCCGCAGCCGACCACTGCAAGCCACTCCCCGGGTTTCAGCTCACAGGACTCAACAGTATGAAATCCTTCAAACATTTAACGAAGAATTGGTACCACCTCCAGGACGACTTACCAGCAATTCCACCACAGAATAGAGGGGAGGCCGTTTCGCTTTTAATAGCCTCCGGAAGGATTATAGCGTTACGGTAGTCGACAGCCGCATATTCAGCAAAAAATCCATCGGCGCCCGCACTCATTCCTTGAATCTGGATATTACTCCCTTTGGTACAATAGAGGTTGTAGACATTGCATGCTTCGCATTCGACTATAACATGGTTAGCAAAGGCCATGTTAAAAAAAGGACGAGGATGTCGACAAGCAATATTCTTCACACCGTAGAAAGGAACACTGAGTACGTACAACAACATCCCTTGATATACAAGAATCCTACGCGGTCTCCAGGTTTGAATCCTGTAACCTTGGAACCCAATTTTTCCACGAAGCCCATGCCTTCATGTCCCATCGTGACGGGTTGTGCGTCAAGGGTCGTCGGCGTCCAGCCCTCGATGGCCATGATATCTGAATGACATAACGAGGCTGATTTAATCTTGACCAATATTTCTGTATCGTTCGGCTCGGGGATGGGAACCTCATTGACCTGGATTTTCCCCGTATCCTGGATTTCGTCAGCTCTGAGAGTTCTTGCCCTTTCCTGCACCAATGTTTCTTACGCGATGAAATTGTGCGGCGCGCATCGTCGTTAAGTTGCCCATGTTGGCCTCTGAGTCTACTATTGCTGCTGGGTGTGTACAACTTGCAACTCCGTTTCGCAGACAGAGAATAGGAAGCGATGGCTGTAAGTGCGATCCCAAATCATGACATGAACGACATCATAACACATGTACCTTCTCGAACGTTGCGGCTCGAACTGGATCTCTCTCAATGTGCATCATGGTGTAGCCACCTCTATTTTCCACGGCGGAAAGCCGATTTCCGCTGAAAAGTACGTTGCCAAATCTAAACCCGCCCGGATCGCGTGACGATTGAGAGGCCATGCAGTCTCGAAAAGGAAAGGCACACCACCCATTTTCCGACGCGGGTATTGCATGGTGCATGGAGATGAGGCAGAGGGTGGCTATCCCAGAATATTGGTGTGGTGCAGTCCCCACTAGATGCAAGGTGCTCTGCGGAGAAAAGGTGGAGGTGGAGAAGCTTTCTGGAACCACGTCGGGAAAGCAATATCCCAGCGGCAGGAGATATCTATCACCCATGGCGTTCACATAACTAAAGCAACGCCCCTTATTCGAATCGACCGCTTTCATCCGCCTTACTTGATATGTCTCGCTTCAATGCTCGCGGCAACGAACAGTTTGGATACCTTGGCTGACGACTATAACGGGGAACAATTTCGGCTTCTTAATGAGGCTTAGCGCGGAGGATTAGCATGATTCATCCTCGACATCCTAAGCGCCCTAAACTTTTCTACCTGATCAACAAAGAACTCATAAAGCCCTCATACAATATGGAGGGCCCTAGGGACAATACGTGAGTATGATTACTTCATACGAACCGGTTACACGTGATTTTGTAAAATCGAGGCTCTATGTGTTAATATAGATGTTCCGCATCATCCATGAATATGTATCTTCGCGAATGGCATTGACTACGAAGATTACGAACCACAAGCGTAACGAGTATGTATTCACAGTGGGTCTTGCGAATCGAATGAGCACGAAAAACCCATTGACGTTTTCACCCATAATTCTACAACTGTGCACAATATAAAAAGTAGTCATCAAGATATATAGCTGCTTGACTATCACGATCTCAATACACCTCTTTCTATTTTTTACGACGTTCTATGATTGCATTGTGAACATTCATAAATGTATTGACCCCGGTTATTTTTTAGACCCGTCATGAATACTTTTTCCCGAAGCCTTCGTATAACTCTGTTAGACAGGTCGATGGAGGGGCACGGGATCGCAACTACCCGCCTAGAAAGTTCGAGATGTATATCCGATACAGAACTCCTGATCATCCGGTGAAGGAGGTTGAGGGCAATCTTGAATTCCGCCTGTTAGGGCGCCGCCTCTCGACGAAGATATGGAGAAGTTCCGCCAAAAATGATGAATAGATATGTATTCGGCCGATTCGCGAATTCTAGGTAGGTCCATATCGTGCACTGACTACGGGACAAAAGATCCCTGGGGCGGAAAGACCCTGCAAGGGCTATTCGCTCTCCCAGTGCGACGGTGCCTAATCATCTCCGACCTAGTCTAGGCGTATTGTTGGTATAGTATGGCTCACATACAACCCTCAAAATGAATACAATCCTGAAGAGAGTCTTCGACAAGCCCTGCCTGTTTTCCTCTTTGTATCTTCTTTTGACAGACTTGGTTGCTCATTTCAATATTTCCCCAGGTCAAAATAAGAATCAAATAAAATTGATTCAATGAAGCCAGAGAAGCAATGGGATGTGATGCTGGTTGGCGGTGGGTTCGGTGGAATGTACCTCCTGAACAAACTCCGCAATTTCGGCTTCGACGTCCATCTCTACGAAGCTGGCAGTACCTTTGGAGGCACTTGGTACTGGAACTGTTACCCTGGAGCTCGCGTCGATTCCATTGTTCCGACTTATCAATTCTCCTCTGATGAAACTTGGGACCAGTGGGAGTGGTCCGAGGCCTATCCCAAACGTGAGGAGCTTGAGGCATACTTTCGACACGTCGGCAAGCTTTGGAATCTGTACTCAAAGGCCAGCTTCAACTCACGTGTTGTGAGTGCGCATTGGGACATGGAGGAGAAAGTTTGGCTGTCCGAAATATCGAACGATCAAGAAAACACGACCACCATCGTCAAGTCACGTATTCTGCTCTTCTGCGCCGGTCTCTCGGCAGTGCCATATAAACCACCCTTCAAAGGAGTCGACAACTTCAAGGGTAAGATATATCATACCTCGAGGTGGCCACGAGAAGGTGTCAATCTCAAGGGAAAGCGATGCGGTATCATTGGTACCGGAGCAACTGGGGTACAGGTCATTCAGGAAGTCGGCCCAGTTGCATCAAACCTCACCGTGTTCCAGCGGACACCCAATATCGCATTACCCATGGACCAAGCTCCACTCAGCAAAGAAGACAACATCAAACTGAAAAAAGACATGCCGGAAACACTCGAACTATCTAAAGCCACGTGGGCAGGTTTCTTATACTCCTGGCACGACAAGTGTGCCATGGACGACACCCCCGAAGAACGGGAAAAGTTCTACGAGAAGCTGTGGGAAAGACGAGGCTTCGGCTTCTGGGTCGGTAACTACAAGGACACGACCGTCACCCCGGAAGCCGCTGAAGCCGCGTATCAGTTCTGGCGCAAGAAGACGGCTCCCATGATCAAGGACCCGTATAAGAGAGAGAAACTCTGTCCTGAAGTCGCACCGAACCCATTCGGCACCAAGCGTATCTCACTCTACAGGACCTATTACGACGTCTTCAATCTCCCCACCGTCGACCTCATCGATGTTAACGAGAACCCGATCGACGACATCACCGAAAACGGCATCCGGCTGCAAGACGGTCAGGAGGTCGAAATGGACGTCCTCATCTTCGCCACGGGATTCGACACCATCACTGGCGGCCTCACCCACGTAGACATCCGCGGCACCGACCCATCCTTCACTCTCCGCGACAAATGGAAAAAAGGCTGCCAAACGTACCTGGGCATGTGCAGTAACGGCTTCCCCAACTTCTTCTGGGTCTACGGCCCCCAGTCCCCCGGACCCTTCTCCATTGGTCCGACCTGCATCGAATTCCAAGGCGACTGGCTCACACAACTCCTTCGCGACCTGCGTCGAGACCACATTACCACGATTGAAGCTACCCTCGAGGTCGAGAAGAAGTGGAGAGAGATGATCCTTGAGGCTGGCGAGATGGGTCTCTTCAAGTACGCGAAGAGTTGGTGGTTTGGAGCAAACATACCCGGGAAGCAGAGGGAGTGTTATAACTACATGCTAGGGATGCCGCAGTATAGGAAAACGTGCGGGGAGATTAGAAAGAATGGATATGAAGGGTTCCAGTTGAAGTGAAGGTTGGTGCTAGTGCTTTTTGGCGACTTTTAAATGGATACGAAGGCTAGCGGCTTTGAAAACCGGCCTCTTTTCAAGCGAGTTTTAAATAACATTAGGTAAGACTCAACAGATCGTAACAAATCAACATATAAGTATTTGAAGTCAGAATAGTTTATAACAATAATAGTGCTTCTTATTTATCTTATTTATCTTATTTATCTTATTTATCTTACTGTTATAAAACTTAAGGGTTACTGAAGCCCGGTGCGAATTATGAAAAAGAAAAAAAACTTGGGGGTTCTGGTGTTCTTAAATTTTGGCGCAAAATCAAAAAAACAGGCCGTTTTTCAAAGCCGCCCGCCTTCATATATAGTATATAGATGCAGGCAGGCTTTTGCTTACTTTACTTCATGCAGGATATAACAATTTCATCTCGATCAAAACAAGGTCTCCATTATGTTAACGGCGTCTTAAAATCGTGTCTTGAAGCCTCGTTGTTGGAAGGTTGAAGAGCTTTAACTCTTTGTATTCAAGAGGCCTACCCGCTTATGGCTCTGTCTAATCCGATTATGTACCCGCCACAAGCGTTCCAGAAAGCTAGGACCCTGGGAATGACTTTTTAAACCCAGGTCTGATAATCATATCACATGAGTGTCTGGGGGTACCTATTTCATTCTATAAGTAAAATAACTCCATGGCGGTCTAGTACAGTATGTTATTCGTGAAACTTTATCTCTTTGCTATCTGCCAGGGACTCCGGGTCGTATTTCAAGCATCCCATCCTTTGCTCGCCAGGAGCTTCTTCACCCACGCTGCAGACTGTTTAAAATATTTCGTCGTGGCCTCCAGTTGAGGAAATGTATAGAATCCATGAGGCAGTCCCGGAAATAGTTCTATGTCGACAGGAATGCTAGCAAGAGATATAATTAGCTATGAGCTTTTTTTCTCTTTATATAAGACAGCACAGCTGAGATTGAGAAGGCGCAGTCTGCCCTATTGGTACGCACCCAGCTTCCTTCAGCCTATCGGCGAAGGCAAATTCTTCGTCTCGTAAAGGATCCAAACCGCTGATTTGTATCACTAGAATGACGGTTCATTGGATTAGTCAAACAACATTCTAGTTATGGGAGGGCAGGCTCGGCTCATGTGTGAATAGTAACACGCTTAATGCAACAAGATCGCCATATGAGCAAGTAGTAAAGCATAAGTCGTAGAGGACAGACTTACACGCAGCCGGTAACCCTTCAACAGACTCCACCAACAATGGATTCGCATAAACGTCAGATTTCGTGTCAGGATAATATTCCGCCCAACACTTGAGCATATTCTCCCTCCCAAGAATCGACGAGTGTGCATTTTGATGAAAGCTATTGTACTCATACCCCTTGTCCCTGGGGAAGTATTTTGGATGACAAAGAACAGGGCTGTTGAGTAGCTGCCCGATGATCCCACTTTCGTTCTGGTCACGTGCCATGATAGAGAGGACGGCCGCCATGTTACCACCGGCGGAACTACCGCAGGTTATGATCATAGAGGGATCTATTCCTAGGCTGAAGGCGTTGTCTTTGCACTGTCTAGTTGTTAGTACTTGTCCTCTATGAATGAAATCTGCAGTTTCTGGCCAACACGACCAACTAGCTGGGAGTCTTATCTCTCGTGGGTAGGGCAGTGAATGGGCAGAGAAAGTGACAATTTTCTAGGGAACTCACCCATTTGAAGGCATCGTAATAGTCGTTTATCTGCTGCGGGAAGCGATACTCCGGAGCTCTAAGAACCATCAGACTGCGCCAGCATGTATAGACACAAAGGCTGCAACTAAAGGGCTTTTATGGTACTCACAATCGATAGTCCACACTGACCACCACAGCGGCCGTCTCCTTCGCCGTATACCGCGAAACTCCTTCCTCAACGGCATGATCGCCCATCATCCAACCACCTCCATGCGCGACCAGCATCCATGGTGCTTTCTTCCCCTTCTCACCCATAGCCTTCAACTTTTCCAAATTTTTGTAGATTTTGATTTCCGCCTTGCGGCCATCTCTGAACGTGATGGTCTTGAACGTCACTTCCAAGTCCATGGGTGTCCCCTCAGGCATGACGAGAGGATTTGACTTCCAGACTTGCTGGTACTTGCTGGGGGGTAAGGCCCAGAACACATTAAAGCGGCTATCGCATTCTTCCTGTATGGGTTCCCAGACAGGGTCGATTTTGGAGAGCCAGGCGTATTTGAGGTCCGTCATTTTATCAAGCCTAAATGACCGTCAGGGCATTGTTCAAGTCTTTCAAGGACGTGATGAAATAGTAACCGGGAAGCTATTTTGTTCACCTTAATGGGTGAAGAGTGAGGAGTATCGAAGTTCTGGTTGTGTTCGTCTATATTTGAAGCTACAAAATAGGAGCCGATATATCAGTGACGATTTCGTCCGATTGCAGTTCACACGACTGCACAACCACTTAAGTTGGTGACGTTTAGGAAGAAGCTCTTATTCATGACGGAGCTTTGAAAGGTCGGCATGTTATATTCCGCCGTCGTGAAATTCTTGGGGTAGTCGGGTATTGTGCGGAGTGGAAAGGATACTTCCGGCAAATAGGAAAATATTCCCCGCTGAGTCTCTGGATATGGCAACGTCCTAATGCCACAATTTGTCCGGAACACGGAGTCTAAGCTATCTTAAATGTGCGAATGAATTACTCTAGACTTGCGGGGTAGGTACTACTCCAGGCATCCCTCTACTCTAAGGAGCCATTACCAAAAATAACACACTACAGATACGCTTGAGTATCACGCTAAGCACCTCTCTGGGCATAGTAAGGTTACTGACCTCCGTTACGCTTTACAATGCTCTCTCCCCCAGCTAAGACTTTCCAGCCTGCCGTGTTTGCTGACCACAGTGACATTGGCCTTTCGGACTTTGTAGCTTCCTATGGCATACTGCGAGCCGGCTATCAAAAAACCTGGACATCTTCATTACCAAGACTTTCAGACGAGCACATTTCTATAAGGTAGGTATAGCTCTCTATCGACCTCTTAATGACTCTTATGACGTACATCATCCTCTGCCCAAGTATGTCTTCCCGTACTATAAACAATATCATCTGGACCATATGTCCACTGGATCCGATACGTCCTGTGCGCAATATACCATTTACCCTGCATGCGCTTCCACTTATCTTGATATGTGAGCCAAGTCAACTGAGTCTGGCCCTTATAAGGACCTTTGCCTTCATGCGCCGCCAACACATTAACTTTAGACTCGGCGCTGTCGCCGTCCAAAGTGATTTTGTGGTTTGAGAGATCATGCCGAGTCTGGCTGCAGCATGAGTCGGAGTTGAAATGGGCTTCGATGCGGGAACGCACGGCCGCAAGATTATCATCGATGGTGCCGGCGCCAAAATCCCAGATGAGGTCGGGGAGGAAGAGTTCGGGGAGACGGTCGAGGGCCAGGGAATCGACAATCTCGGGCCAGAGAGTCATACGCTGGAGGATCTCTATGTGGTCGGAAACTGATTGGAGATCCATGATGTGACCAGGCCAAGGGGAAGGGGGGCCTTATGAAAAGAGTATGCTAACTCTCTGAGGTGGGCAGGTGTTACGTGGAGGTTGAAGACGCTTTGTTATATGTACGTGAGTGAGTTAGAGGATGGCAGGCGGGTTGGGGCAGCAAAGATGGAATGCTTTCGAATGATTGAAGCGGTGTAAATAGGTGCTTCTCTTTACTTTGTTTTAAAGCTGAAAAGTCAATCAGGTAGGAGGATATCTTCACCCGATGTAAATGCACTTTGGTGATAGTGGAAATGCATTTGCGGACCTAACCGAATTCCTAGCCGAAAGCCTACTCTACCCAAGCACACAATTTTACGATTTACCCTATAGCTAAAATTATGGCTAGAGCAGACAAATTAGTACTAATTTCTAACGCAGTTAACTATATTTAAATTGGAGGGTTTACAAGTTACACTAAAATAGTAACTCTATTTAGAGTATTGTATTGAAATTTTATTAGAGGTATCAAAATTAAATTTTGTTTTAGAAGTAGTTGCCTAAGTAATAGCGTTAGTAATTGTTCTTAAAATTAAAAAGACACTAAATTAAGCTACCAACTTACTTTAAGCTAAGTTATATAATATTTGTATTTGTATTTAATCTCTTTATATTCTTAGTATAAAGTTATTTAAATTTTGTGGCTATTTAATAGTAATACTTAAAAGTAGTAGTAGGCACGGAGTTTTACGAGGGCTTTTAGGTGGGTTAGTCTTTTGATCGGGAATCTGGTTACTATAGGGGTCTTTGGTGATTGTAGAAGCAACCTGGGTCTTGAAGTGATGCCTAATCTGCGACAAACTCTGAGAATCTGGCGGGAACCATTATGCAGGGACTTGTTCGCACTATTCCTAACGCCTTCGCCACGAGATATCTTTCCTGCCGTTTACTAGTGGTTGTCCTAACTTATGTGTTCGGACCTTGCAAAGTTTTCGCAGCTATTGAAACCATTCCGATTTCCACGTCTTCATAGATATAGATGAAGGCATTTGTGAGTGTCTTACAAGTCCTTGAAGAAGTTAAGAGTATTTACATGAAATAAATGATCTTTTAGAAATCATGGGCTTCACGAGCATATTGTAACTCTTCAGTAAACCTGAAAACGGCAAGAATAGAGGGAGGCAAAGGCTTCTGTATATTTACCTTAGGCTACACCAGTTAAGAGGCACCCCTTCTATGAAATAGCTCTCTGTTACTTGTCTAGAAGACAGCTATTTTTTTTTCTGCTGTCTCAAATTTTAAGCCGTCGTGCCGCCGTCGACGGGATAGTTGCAACCAGTAACATAAGAGGACTCGTCGCTCACGAGGAAAGCAACCACTCGCGCGATCTCGATAGGATGAGCCTGTCGTTGAAAACATTGCGCCGTGGTAGGAACTTTTATGCCGTTCTTCTCGAATGGGTCCAATAGAGGGGTCTTGACGACGCCTGTTATACCTCCTGTCAGGAAGCCACTAGCTAAGAGCGAACACATGTTTGACAAGAAGGCAATAAGGGATAATCTTCACTTACCGGGAGCAATGCAATTGACACGGATGTTGCGCGGGCCTACTTCTCTCGCCACAGATTTCGTCAAGCTGATGACTACAGCCTTGGAGGCAGCGTAGACGGATGTGTTGGCGCAACCGATCATGCCCTGGATGCTGGCGGCATTGACCTAGAGAAAGGGAAAGGGTCAATACGGAAAAGGTTCAAATGACGTGTAGGCATAACCTACAATGCTTCCACCACTCCCCATATGCTTCAACTGTTCCCTCATGCAGTGAAAGACACCTTTGCCGTTGACCCCGACCATAAAGTCCCAATCATCGTCGGTGGCTTCTGTGATGGGCGCCTGCATCCGTGCAACACCGGCGAGGTTCACCCCGCTGTCAAGCTTGCCCGACAGTTTCACTGTTTTCTCGATCCATTGCTGGACCTGAGCGCCGTCTCGAACATCCACAACAGTGGCGATGTGCTTGTCTCCTGTCAGCTCCTTAAGAGCAGCGACCAGGCCCTTTTGATTGACATCTGCGATCGAGAGAATTGCGCCTCTCTCGGCTAGGAGTTTTGCCGTTTCTAGGCCAATGCCGCTGGCGCCTCCTGTCAGCGCGACCTAGATTAATATTTAGTGGATAAATCTCTGGCGGATCTCTCATGTAATGACTGAGAGACCTTGCCCAGGGAAAGGGAAGCTTGCCACTTTACCCAATAAAGATGCCATGCTGGTCGAGACTGTTCAAAACTTTTGTGCAAGGATAAACTGGGGTTGCAATTTGCTTTCGATATTGAAGAATTGCCGGCGAGAACTGAGAGTCTCACATCTATTATTTTTCTTCAATTTCTTTCAAGCTCATAAATTAGCTGCCTAGTGCAAGACCCTCGACCCAGAGATATCCATTCCCGACGTTCCACGACGGAGACAGCCTTAAAAAGTGGTACTAGTCCGTATTACCAGAGCGGGTATAATTCTCCCAGTGTATACAAGAGCACACGAGACACCCATCCGAAGAGAGGATGAAGCGATCCGCCCAATTCCGCATAGATTCCGCCTATTTGAAGATGTTGTTTAAGCGAAACCCATCTTTCAGTACTCTGGCTTTTCCGCCCCGAATCTTCAGTGCTCGGGAAAGTAACTGAGTCTGGTTCTCTGTGGGTGTGGCTACCGTAGATACCGTAGCGGATGGTCGCCTGAGACCTAAAATGCACCTCAGAGCGATGCCAAGACATTCTCGATACAGTTTATAGCTATAAAGGCAGTTTTTACGCTTGAATGGTGGGTTATGCACTGCGTTGTGATACATGATACATGATACACTGAAATTAGACCCTTTCACCGTTCATCTACAATCGTTATCATTACTCACGCAGTCGGAGTGGCAGCAGGCTTTGTAACGTTGAGATGACCCTTACAGCTCTGAACACGGCGGCATCGCCCGATACCACACTCGATCTCATTGCAGAATCGGCCCCTACGAAGACACAGGTGAATGGATATCAAATTACTGGCAACCATACCGTGGTCGAGGAATACTCCTATCCCAAGCAGGTTCTTAACCAACCTTGTCCTATACGCATCATCATTATCGGCGCAGGAATCGCTGGTATCGCCGCTGTCAAGCTGTTCAAAGAACGCTTCGCAGGCTTGCCTGTCAGCCTCACCATCTATGAGAAGAACGCCGATGTAGGCGGAACTTGGCTGGAGAATAGATATCCAGGGTAACTAAATCAACGATCAATGACGAGATTTTTATGCTAACGAAAACCACATTAGATGTGCCTGTGATGTACCAGCACACGGATATACGTTCTCATGGGAAGGCAATCCGAACTGGTCCCAGGCGTACGTGACGGCTCCGGAAATTTGGGCGTATTATCAAGGGCGCGCGAAAGCGTATGGAGTCTATGAATACCTACACATCAACCACCGCGTTGTAGGAGCCGTTTGGGACGATAAGGCAGGCGTTTGGCAGGTCGAGGTAGAGGATGTGGCTCAGTCCCGTATGTTCACTAGTCAGGCTGAATTTGTCATCAATGCAACTGGATTCCTCAAGTAAGTCGAAATGCTAGATAGAGAGAATACGCACGGTGGTACGCCAGAGCTGAGGTTGACGTTAACGTAAAAACAGCAAATGGAAATGGCCTGCAATTCGGGGACTTGATACGTACAAAGGTCACAAGGTCCACTCCGCCAGATGGGATGATTCGTTTGATTTTACAGGGAAGAAGATCGCGGTTATTGGAAATGGTTCATCGGCGATTCAGATTGTGCCAATCCTCCGAAAAGGTATGCTGTGCCAGTTGTGAAGACATCTTCTTCGAGGTATCGTCTTCGTGGACACACTTGTTCGTTCAAGCTGACAGGTTATCAATATTTCCAGTTACAAGCCATTTGATCTCGTTAAATCGATCTCCCACGTGGATCACGCCCGAGTTTGGGACAGAATTCGCCCCGGAGGGCCGAGAACAAGTTTTCACCGAAGAGCAGAAACAACGGTGGGCGAGCGATCCCAAAGGTTTCAAAGAGTATCGACAACACGTCGAAACCTCTATGAACCAGGTCTTTGACCTTTTCTACAAAGAGTCACAATTGCAAAAAGACGCCATGCAGCATTTCGGAACGCAGATGAAGCAGAAGCTGGGAAAGAAAGGACACCTCATTGGCAAGTTAGCCCCGAACTTTTCCGTCGGCTGTCGAAGGTGAGAAAATCCTGTGCATCCACTTGACTCGCTATACATATACTCACTAGTTGATAGGGTTACTCCAGGACATAACTACCTCGAGTCCCTTGCAGAGGATAACGTGACAATAGAAACAGGACAGATCCTGAAGATCACACCAGACGGGATAGAGATGGAAGATGGAACGAAATATAGAGATATTGACGCCATCGTGTGCGCCACTGGATTTGATACTTCATTCCGACCTGCTTTCCCCGTGGTAGGGTTGAAGGATGATTTGCGGGAGGTGTGGAAGGATGAACCCAAGTCCTACCTTGGTATCTCTGCGACCGGCTTCCCCAACTTTTTCTGTGAGTAAAATTGTTTCCTTTATACTCAATTTGCCGCAACCGTTGCTCATCAGGCTTACTTGAATAGTTGCAACTGGTCCCAACTGCCCCCTCGCAAACGGTACATTTGTACCCTGTCTCGAACGTATAATATCCTACATCTATGATCTCGTAAGCAAGGCGCAAAAACAAGGAATCAAATCCATATCACCCAAGTCAGAAGCTGTCGACGACTTTCAAAGGTACAAGGACTCCTTGATGAAAGATTTGGTCTGGACAAGTGGTTGTCGGTCATGGTATAAGAACGGTCAGATAGATGGCAAGGTCTGGGGACCTTGGCCCGGCAGCGCGCTGCATTTCCTGGAGGCCATGGAGGAGCCTCGCTGGGAAGACTGGGATCTCAAATACACGACCAGCAATCGTTTCTCCTACTTTGGCAATGGTAAGACCGACCGGGAGATAAAGGGCGTGGATTTGGGATACTACGTAACACAGCCAGGGGTTTGATACTTTGATACGGAGTGTTGGATTTAATGTATATAGACCACTCTGCAGCGTTCCCCTAGTTGCTAGAGATGTTCTCCTTGTCGTGAATCATGGATGGCGGAGAGCTGAACCATTTCTGCTTGGTAAATGCGCTGTGGTATGGCACCATAAGCTTTCCTAGACTTGGCCAGAGTTTCTTTCGTAGTACTCGATGGTTGCCCACCTAGGAGCCAAGCAACTAGATGGTGATAGCGCCCTGTATTCCCATACAAAATTTGTCCGTGCGCATGGATTATAAAATCGCTACAGAAAAGATAAACCTTAATATCTAGTCAACAACATCGACTATACGATCAACCAAAACTACAATAAAGTACATATAACTAGATAATTAGAATTTTTATCACTAGGCTGTATTTGCATATTGAATTCATGATGCTTCTGCTTGTCCCTCAGAAGAAATGTGCAATAGGGCACTTTGCTTAGGGGTCAAGCGACTAGATGGAAACTACCGAGCAGTGCTGACAAGATAGGCCAGATTATCTACGAAAGCCAATATCGAGTTTCTGCTTGAGTTAACTATTCATTATCCGTTTCTTTAAGAAATAGAAAATATGGCCACTATTGACCAGCAAATATTGTCGAAGATGGGACCACCGCCAGCTCATTATCTTCACCCGCTCGTTCGAGCTGTTGACTGATGCTTCATCCACCATTGAAACTGCTGATCGAAAATGGTGTGTAACGGGAGTTACCCAGATTGAGGAAAGCAGCCTTCTCCATCATCATATTGGCCGAAGGATAGGCCATGCTGTCTAAGCTGACGGCGGTGGCTGTTGTGGCATTAGTGCTAGTGACCAGGTCGACATTCCGTTGAGATGGAGGAATACCAGGGTGACTAATGGTAATAGTGTTCCTGTCCGCATTCATATCGTTGCCCGGGGAGGATGCTTATTGTTCCGGATGTGTCGTTGCTTCTACTCTTCTTTGAGATATAGACTGTAGGGGCGACTGCGAGGGCGTGCTCTGAAAAGCCCCATCGCGAAGCTCGAAATCAGCCGTATTGAGGGCATCTATCCTTATCTGTGGCAGAATGTGGTTCATAACGGTGCAGATGTTGTCTGCTGTTTGATAGTTTGGGGACATTTTTTGAAGGACGTTGATTAGTGTTTGAACATGGTGAAAAATTGTCGCTGTTTTTGATGAATTCCTAAGGTCGGACAGGTTCTCAAGGAGGGTAGTTAACGCTATACTCGCCGGCTGAGGAGTAAAGACACTCACGGCATGCATGCCGAATTTGGTGCAATATGCGTCCATGATTTGTACAATGCTCAGGGAATTCTCCAGGCAGATACTTTGCGATCCTGCTTGGAAGGGCGACATTATTTCAGCCTTGGAAAAATTCTCCCCCGATTGATATAGCTGAGGTGTTCTATTCTGCAACAGTGAGCAATGCAGTTGGATGAGGGTGCTGTGGAAAAGTTGACTGTTTCGCACTTGGTCAGTTTGTGTTCGTGAGATATTATCGCGCCATACAAGAAGAAAAGCAAGATTGATGGCCTACTGTGTAAAAAAGAATATGGCAGATGAACTCTGAATATTCTCAGAGTTCCACCTCAGCTGAGGTGGCAGCATTCTCTGCCATGACTCAAGTGCACTTTGTATTGTTGCAGCTACCATGTACCTTGTTGTGCCTTCGTCAAACTCCACTGTTGGAGTTACGTTGACGACGTGACCGGATACTCTGGTGGCCAATTCCATTAGGCTCAACAGGGCATCCCACCCCTCTGTCTCTGACGTGTTTCCAGCCGGCCATGTCGAGGATTGGGTGACGAGACCCCGACCGGTAGAATAGACAGAGCTGAATTCCGTTAAAGACAAGTCAGATCTCTTGATCACTGTCGGGTGCCCGGAACATATTGCCCAAATCCTGTCGTAGAAAACGCAGGCCCGCAAGAGGCACTGTCGTGATTCTATCTCCCGCCGAGACAGATTCGACTTGGAATGGTCCATGGTCAAGCCCATCTCGAATCCGAAGCGACAAGCGACACCAGCATACATCCAGCCTGATCGGTCTCTACCTACAGCGCACTCAAGGTCGCTTAGAATCAGGAGCCCTTGTATCGTAGTCAGGCCCCGAGGGTTTTCCAATTCCGTTTCAACCATATACCGTATACTCTCATGGAAAGTACTGTGTCTGTTTCCCCTGTCCAACGCTTTGATATCTGGTCTGGATTTGTCGGCAAATCTGAAGCCCATCGCTAGACAACAGATGTGCAAAAATCCGGAGTAATGAAGCTTATCTTCGTCTTTGTCTTGTTCAAATGCTGTTTGATCAACAACGTGCAGACTATTATTATAGAAGGACCAGAAACATGACATTAAATGATCAAGAGTCCTTGCATCAGGGCCCTTAATGACCTGCTGGAGTCGCCTTTGGAGATGCCAGGATCCAGAAGGAAGTCTTTGAGAACCCGTAAGCTGATCTGCGTAGAGTTGATATCCTGCAACAGGATTAAAATATCGTAGTGCACCGGTAGCATCATCGTATTTCAGCTGTGTTGAGTCAAGCAGAAACGAACGCACTGAATTCTCGGTGCTCTGGAGTTGTCCTTGATCAGCCAGGCCGGAGTGAAGAAAAAATCCATCGTCTGTAGAGGTAGAGGTTGAAGTTGGAGTTTCATTCTGCGCAGTGTTACCACTCAGACCAGATGGCGCCGACTCTTCTTGAAGGGCGGCACTCTCGTTGGAAATAAGCCACGATAAGCTAATGTCGGTAGAATGGTGCTGCTCCTGCTCCTGCTCCTGCCAAGATCTCGAAGGATGCTGAGTTGCATCCTGCTGTCGCTGAGTTTCCTGCGTTTGAGACTGAGGATCAGAACGCTGGAATTGCTGTGGTAACTCGCCGTCCACTTCCCTCAGGCGACTTTCTAGAAGTTCAATGTGCTCGACTAGAGAGTCCATGAAGCCCCTGGACCTAGGTCTGGATTCGTTCAGTGAAAAAAATAAATATTATTATTATTCATTGGGCTGAGAACGTACCTTCTTCGCTCATCATCATTTCGGAAGACACATTCCAGTCCACCATCTTTACAGTAATTACATGACTTCTCGCCAGCGTCGGTTACACACTGCACCCATTAGCTTGCGCTCTTCTCGCTCTTCACGAAGTTGAATTCCTTCTCACGCACCCTTTTCCTCTTCTGTCGGCAACCTGTGCATGCAACCGACGCTCGAGTACGCCCAGGTTCCAACCTGGAGGTCTGATCTCTCGTAGATCCCATGAGATACGAGATGAAAGAAGGTTAACGAGAAACTGAAAAGAAACTCTGGAGTCCACGAATGTCACTGGCCCTGTGTAGCCGATTAGGTATTGAGGATAGCTTAGTAATCCATCTCCGATCTCATTTCGCTATCCCTGAAGCTAGTCCCAAAGCTCTTATTTGAGGGGTTGGGGACCGTAGAGGATGATTGAAGAACTCTGTCTAATTCAACTATACAAAAGTGGGCGAAGAGTCGATGAAAGATGAAAGATGAAAGGGTCTCTCGCTTCGCGGGGGGCTAGATTTGGTACTGTCCTAGCTAGGGTACTAGGTTGACAGTAGGTGCGCTCGTCGGAAAATGATAACCGACATAACCGCTGTGGCTGCCTAGCTGAGTGCGGAATGCAAGGATGGACCCCGAAGAGTCGGGAGTAACTGGCGCAACCGAGGAGGCAACTTAGTAATCCAGTACTGATTGTCACCAGTTGTTATGTTGGTCGCTTAGACTGATATGTCACGTGCAGTTTAGCCTGGCACTACGATCAAGAACGCGCCTTCGTATTAATTTGCTACCGAGACGCATATTGTGTTAACAGGCACAACACGCAACACCACCAGGGCAGTCAGCCTACATGTCCCAACGTCATGTCAGTTTTTCAGATAAGCAACCCTAAGACTACATCTACAAGCCGGTTTGCAGAGGCCCATTTCAAGAGCTCAGACAGAGTCTTTACGTCTCAATGCTTCTTCTCGAGGAAAGAAAAGCTTTTCCCCTTACGCCTCCCATCCTTTCATCGCCAACAGCTCTTTTATCCACGATGCAGCCTTCTTGAAATACTTCGCGGAAGCCTCCAGCTGTGGGAAAGTATAGAAGCCGTGAGGTAACCCGGGATAGGTTGCAACCTCAACTGGAACGCTACACTAAACATCAGCAACCCATTCCAAGTGATCTTTATTCAGGCAGTAGGTGTCATGGTACTATACCCGGCTTCATTCAATCTATCCGCATACGCGAATGCCTCATCTCGAAGAGGATCCATACCCGTTATCTGAATTACTGTATCCCGTCAGATCAGATCGTGAAGACTTGAAAACAAGGGCGGCCGTCTTACAAGCGGGTGGCAGACCTTCCACGGTGTTAACCAAGAATGGATTTGCGTATACATCGGGCCCCGTGTTGGGGTAGTACACTTCCCAGCATTTAAGCATGTGAGCCTTAGTCAGGATCGAAGCGTTTTTGTTCTGCTCCCAGCTTGAATACTCATACTTGTCGTCAGGGAAATATTTGGGGTGGCACATGACCGGGCCATTCAGGACCTGGCCGATAATCCCCGATTCATTCTGATCCTTGGCCATTATTGGGAGGACGGCAGCGAGATTTCCTCCTGCAGAGCTGCCATTGGAAATGATCAGGGAAGGGTCGATTCCTAGAGTAGCAGCGTTGTCTTTGCACTAGTGTTATTAGAACTCCGTTCTCGTATATTGCTAGTTTTTGATGGCAATACGAAGAACTTACCCACTTAAATACATCATAGAAGTCGTTGACCGCATGAGGATACCGATAAGCCGGAGCCCTATAAGAGTATCCAGCTAAGTATAAGTGAGATGAACCAAAAATATATAAACTTACAGTCTATAATCGACGTCCACAACGACTGCTCCGGTCTCCTTTGCCATCCACCGACAACCCCCTTCCTCGACGTCGTGGTTACCTAGAACCCAACCGCCTCCATGAGCGACCAGGACCAGGGGTGCTTTCTTTCCGCCCACTGCCTTGAGCTTTTCGGTGTTCCGGTAAATCTTGATCTCTACCTTCTCCCCATCTCTTACAGGTACTTGCTTAAAGGAAATTTCCAAGTCCATAGGCGTACCCTCCGGTACAGGGTGGGGAAAACCCAGCCAAGTCTCATGTTGTTTCTCTATGGGCAAAGCATAGAATGCGTCGAATTTTTCATCGGCTGCTAGCTTCAAAGGGAGCCATACTGGATCGGGTTCAGAGAGCCAGGTGTATTTCAGTGTCGTCATCGTGAAATTTGATTCCCTGGAGATGTATCTATAAAATCTCTAATAGTAACGATGACGAGTTGAACGCAGTATACCTTTTTCTGTTTATAGAGGAGGTAGATATACCGTTCAGAAAGAGTAAGCCCAGTGGGAACTGGTCTACTGACGAGTCGGTTGTTTTCCGGGAATGTCTTAGTATGAAGGCCAGTCTTTCCGCTTTCCGCTAATCTGCCTTCCTTATTATTGCTGCGGACAAAATCATGGTCCGTTTTACTGGATACCTTCTCCCCGCAAAGAAACCTTCCTCCAAATCGTCCCTGGAACTGTGTGCCGCGTCAGTTAATACCCGCAGTCGGAAAATAGGCTACTGCACTTTCGCGGATATATATCTGGTTACTGGTAGGGATGCTCTGGGCGGAGTTTGGCCCTCCCTTCGTGCAAGGGGACCATTCAATTTTGAGAGCATGGACCAGGACAAGCGTAGGGAGATCCAGCCCTGCCGCGTACATTCGACACAGGATACGATTTATAATGTCGTTCATTTCATGCCTTGGGAACCTCATTGGCAGCTGCTACATGCTTCTTAGTTTTGGACTGCGAGACAAGAGGTTACACATCTGCAAAACCAAGTTGACACAATGAGCCAACATGGGTAGAACAGCGAAAAACTCTTGCCGCATAATTTTATCGCGTGAGAGCTCCCCAGCATCAGGCTCTACAAACAATCATCAGAGCTGACAGTAATTAGATTCTATATTGTAGGATAAGGGAAAATCCAGATTAAGGAGATTCCCATGCCCGATTCTAAAGGCACAATCATACTGGTCAAGGTTAAATCAGCCCCATTATTCCATTCGGACATCATGGCCCTCCTAACTAACCGTAAGCTTCTCATAGCCGAATTACGTTCCCAGAATTACGTTCCCAGATATGCTCTGAGCCCATCGTGCATGAGTGGCTGTGTTCAAAAACGCTAGGACAACTCAGATGTCCTACCAAGTACACATACAACATAACTTAGGCGCCTGTGTGGTTACCACGACGCATTTACAAAACCCTCTCCATGATATCCAAGAAAACCGTCGCCTAAATTGCTCCCAAAATTATGATGGCGGGTGTCGTGATCAGAACTGTCATTCAGCAAGAAAGAAGGCGATAAATGTGCGAAAATCGGTATTTGAGCGCCAGTGCTCCCGCCGAGTGGCGGTTGGGTGGATTCTCCTGGCCATAAACTGGGTTCCATCCCATTGTCTGAAATATTGTGAATAGACGTTGAGTCCAAAGTATTCCAGCTGTTTTCCTTGGCCGGATGGTCACGAATGCCGGCGCTGTCATTGTGAAGGATTTCGAAGTCCTCACCCTCAGCATCGCCGTGTGCATGCGAGGTGAAGTGGTTCGGTATACTAGGTGGAGGAAGCGCACCGCCGGCCTCTATCGAGAATGGAATGTTCGAAATCGAAGACCAGTCATTGTCTGTATTCCGTCTCTTCCTGTTATATTGACTGGCATGATCGGGATCATGCTCATTAGAGCGTCTGGCGAATACGCCACTAGACAGGGAGACAGGTGTCAAGCTTGGATCTATTATCGGTAGGCCGCTGAAGCCCATGCCGGTATTTTGCATGTAGTGTTCCATCACGGACACCATCATTTTTGCTGGTTGATAAACGAGAGACATCTCCGTCAACTCGTCCAACAGTGTTCGGATGCTTTGCAGGGTCGTGTTCCGCTCGCTCACATTGTTGTTGAGCGACGCATTTGCAGTCAGAACAAGACTGGCTGTCGAAGCATGTGTGAGCGAAAACAGGCCGAACTGGCCTTTGCCGAATCTCGCTCGATGGTGTGCGAAAATCTGCGCAACTTTCAAGGCATGTTTGAAAGCAATCGAACGAGCCAATGGCACGAAAGAGTGTACTTCGTTCGAGGGGTCAACGGTGTTCACTTCAGGCCCACCATACTGATCTTGAAGCGCCTCACCATATTGGCCGTATGGCCCGTGCAATAAAGCCTGGGTGGTGTGAAATTGTTGACTAGTTCAGCCTATAATTAGCTTTTTTGTATAGAGAAGTATTCCGTTGGCGCAAAGATTGCCCCTGAGACAGGATACGCAGAGAGCCTAAGCTAGAATGAGCGGTCAGTTTACTTACTGCATGATAAAGAAGAGCGAAGGTGCATTTTTAGCATTTTCAGTGGTCCAACGAAGCTGTGATGGGAGCCTCGCTGACCAAGTATTCAAGTTACTTCCCAGTGCTGCAATCTCAACCAATGAGTTCTCGCCGGACGCCGTCCCTGGAAGGTTGTCTGAGTGTGTTTTTTCTTGAACCTTGCTGGCAATCTCCAAGAGTTCGAGCATTGCGTCGAACACCAAGTTTTCAACTTTGTCTACACCCATGTCTGGTCTGGCTGGTCTCTGAAAGTTCTCGGACTCGCCAAAGCTACCCAGACGGGTAAACATGTCTGTAAGTTGAGACATATCGAGGTCTGAATTCTTTATGCTCGTAGGCCGGCCTAGATACAGAGACCACCCCTTATCGTAAAGAATACAGGAGCGTAGTAGTCTTCGACGTGATTGTAGCTCTGCTGGCAATAGCCCCAGTTGGGAGTGTTCCAAGTTAAGGCCATAGTCAAAAGCCAGTCTACAGGCCACCCCTATTGTCTGGTTAAGTACGATTTCCGACGAATATGGATTGTCAAGAATAGAATAAACGGAGAAGCATACCTGTGTACAAGCCACCAACATCATCTCTCCCAAGTACACATTCAAGGTCACTCAGGACTAGCATTGCATGGATTGTGGTAAGACCTTGAGGTTCCTCCAGTTCTCCATCGAGAAGATACTTGACCTCCCGGTAAAAAACACTGGTATTATTAGGAAGAGTGATGTGCCGCATTGCGCGGTTGTTCTTCTCCGCAAATAGAAACCCCATGGCCAAGCAAGAGATATGTAGGAACCCAGAGTAGGAGGTTGATTCGCCCGTTTTCAAATCTTCGTAAAATGCCTTTCTGTCAATCACATGAAATGTCTCATTGTAGCGACCCCAGAAAAGTCCCATTAAATAGTCTTGGGCGTGCACAGGAACATCTGCTAGGATGCGGTAGGAGTGTTTTTCTAGGTGTCGACTTTCTGCAATTCCCGAATGCGGTCGAAGATTATCTCTAAAATAACGCTTGAAGCAATTACTTGGACAAAAGTATTGAACTCTGCCGGTGGACCTGTCAAACGCAATCTGGACTGGACTGAACAGGGAATGGCGCAGCGCTGTAGCTCGTTGATGCGCCCCTAACGGCCGAGTACTTGAGCCTGTGCTGTTACTATGGGCCCTGTTATGGTCAGGAAGAGTCTGAGCAAATGAGACAACATTGTTCTCATTGGACTCGGGCCGGTCATGTAGAGAATTTGTATTGATACTCTTCTGTCTAGGCACGGATGTGTCTAATTCTGAATTGTTGTTTGGCATCATGCTAATTCGCGTGTCTGGACTTCCGACAGGGTCGCGCTCTGTTTCGTCTGGTTTGGATTTTCCTGGGTCGCGTTGGCTTCGAAAAGGCTGGAGGGATCGCCTTTTGAGCAGAGGGTTCTGAGGTTTAGGCGGTTCCTGCCCAGCCTGCCTCAGGCGATCCTCAAGGAGCTCGATATCTTGAAGTAAGGAATTTACAAAAGCCTTGGATCCTGGACTATGTCGCTTATGGAGTCCGCGAGCCACGCGTTCCGTGCTATTATTCATTCCCGAAGTTTTCAAAGAGATCAGGTCTGCTGGAGGATCTGTCTGGCCGTACCTGGTTGTATCTCGCCGGCAGACTCAGAAGCCGCTGTGGACGTTATCGCTAGAATGAGAGGTACATGGCGGAGGTACAAAGTCGTGACAGTTGTACAGATGTTCGAAATTGTACAGATCACCGTAGTGCTGTAGGGTGAATTTAGTGGTGATATGGTGATTGAAGAAAATCCAAATGGTGGGGTTGGAAGAGGAGTCTGGGGAGGAGGAGTCTGTACCTGGGGAATTTTCTGGGGTCGAAAGGATTCGGGAAGGCGGATAATATGTACCGCCCCTTCCCCAGACCGCCAAGCCTCCGCGCGCTAAGGTTCGCAGCTAGAGCCCGCTAATTAATCATCCAACGAACCACACGGGCCACCTTGACCCCGCTGCCCCGCACGTCCCTTCCCCAACTTTCGGCTTCGGGGCCTTACCAAGCTCAGCTAAGTGTCACGGGCTCTCGGTACTGTACGGTGTACAGTACAGTGTACAGGATTTACAGGCACGTGACAGGGTTGAGCAGTCACAAGTGAGCCAAGATCGCTTCAGCCACTTGCCGCCCTTTTCCAACGGTCAATCTGGGGGAGGACACAATCCAGGCAGACGTTGGCTATTCTACAGAACATACAATCTACCAGTCTATACTCCACGGTGAAGCTGTAAGCTTGTGCCTGGCATACATCTACATACCGGCATTACGGATTTTAAAGTTTAGTCTATTTTCGAGGCCCTAGTCACCTCTTATGTGGCACAAGCCATCCAATTCGATGAGGAGTGCGACCCGTAAAGATTTTACAACTGTGATCTCGCTCATGAATGGAAAGAAGATGACGGTCATGCAATCGATCATACTGCACTCCAGGCATTGTCTACCGGGATAATCACGCCGTTGACATTGCGGGACGCTTCAACAGAAAGAAACAGGATCGCATTCGCGATGTCCTCCGGTGAGATGCTTTGGCTGCCGTCAGGAGTATGATTCAAGTTATGAAAGGGCCTATTCCACAACAGTCAGTCTTTCTGAACTCATGTAGGAGGGGGGGGGGCATAGGTGCTCAAAACAAGTATGAGAACGGCAAGCGTACCTAAGAATATCCAAAGACTCTTGGTCGAGATTCTCGCTCATAATAGAGGATTTAATGTTGGTTGCAACTCCTGCAACAAAACGTCAGAAATTATTCCAGGCAAAAGGCTTGTCGTTATCAATTACCTCCTGGACAGACCGCATTGGTATGGATCCCGTCATGGCGGTAGCGCCAGGCTGCTTGCTTTGTCATTCCGATCTGAAATTTGGCCATTGGTTAGCCATATCTTGGCACAATTTATCTTCCACGGGATTATGGTGGCAGCTGAAAGCAGCTGATCATACGAAAGACCCACCAAAGCATGCTTGCTAGCTGTATAGGCAAATCCTGCAGCGGCTCCGCTGATGCCAGCCTTACTAGCCACATTGATGATTCGACCTGACTTCTGCTCGAGCATTCCCCCATCGGTCAACACGGCTCGCATCAGCTTCATCGGTACTGTGGTGTTGACACCTATCACCCTGTCCCAGGTCGTATCTTTAGTCTTATGAACAGCCTCAAATGAGTCCATTATGCCAGCAACATTGGCCAGTATATCGACCTTTTTCCCCGTCTTTGATAGACATTGGGTTACTGATTCCTCACAGGCACCAGGAGCCGTCAGGTCGGCTCTGTGGAAATGAAAGTGGCCAGAGAGCGGTTTTGTGAAAGGGGATGGTTCGGGAAACAGGGAAATGTCAATGCCAAAGACGGTTGCGCCTGCTTCAAGGTAAAGCCTCGCCGTCGTGAGGCCGATGCCCGAGGCGCAACCGGTCACAATGGCCACTTTTCCTTCCAGGTTCCAAGACATTTTCCCTTGAGCTGAGTGTCAGTCTACGCTGGCACTAGCCCTTCCTGAAAAATCGAAAAGATAGAAAGAGTGAGTCCGCTACTCACCACTTCGATGGAGAACTTCGAGGTATTCTGCTGGAAAGAGTCGTACGTCAATATGTTGTAGAAAATCAGAAGGATTCACTGCTCCTATTAAGCTTTCTCTTGGACACACTTAATCTTCCTTTTCCCAAGCGACTCAAACTCGTATGCGGAGATAGTGTCAAGCTGGCGATGTTATGTAATCCTCCTGAAGACGGGTGAACTCAAATTCGTATCCGAGGTGCATTGGTTATTGTCTCGGAGCCGAAGCCCTTCAAGGCGTAGTATCATACCCCTTTCCTCTTCAAGGATCTTTGCGGGGTTTTCTCATTCCGCCGCCGTCCCCTCATCCCTGGAGTTCACTGCACGTCGAACGTGGGTTGTCCAATCATCTGAAATTCCGCCACGTCTTGGAAGCAGTCAAGGGCTCCATTTTTACTTCGGCTAATGGAAGGTGGAAGCGGCCGACTTAAGAGAACGCAAAACAACATTGCGCATACCTCCGTCCAATTGGATGGAAGATAGCAATGTCTTTTCCAATGGAGTCGTCGATCATTGGAGTGAAATAGCATAGGATAGGCATATTTTAGATAAAGACAAATGTTCTTGTGACCGGATTCTTTCATGATTATTGACAACGATGGAGTTCAACCTGTTGACTGTAAACGGCGGGAGCGTCCTAGTAGCACTGGGGAGTCATTTCGTTTTCAACAGAAAAGAGCCAACCGTCCCCCAATTTTTCAGCTTCACTGCGCTCCTGCAAGTGTTTCTGTTCACGCTGTGGTATAGATTTAGTCAAGAGTTGAAGGATTTGGGACTGTTGAGATTATATTTCTCCTTCAATGTGTGTTATTTTGCCACGTTGGGCTCCAGCATCGCCATCTACAGGCTATTCCTCCACCCCCTGCGAAAATACCCTGGACCTCTTCTCGGGAAACTTAGCAAATTTCATTTCTCCTACATCTGTGGAACCGGCCACAGCCATAGGTATCTCGAGGCTCTGCATCGCAAGTACGGAGACATTGTACGATACGGTCCAAACGAGCTTTCTTTCATTGACCCAGAAGATGTGACTTTCATCCATGGGGCTCAATCTTTCAAACTTCGCAGAGGACCGTGGTACGATGGTAACCCTGGAAGAGCGGGCCACAACACCTTAGTCATGGCCAGCACGCGGAATGTAGAAAACCACAAAATTCGCCGGAGGATATGGGACAAGGCGTTTACGGCCAACGCTCTGAAGTCATATGAATCGAGAATTATTCAGTTAACTGATCGACTAGTCGACTACTGTGGAGGGAAAGATGGAGATGTCCGCGACATCAGTGGCGATATTGATCACTTCTCATTCGACATTATGGGTGATCTTGGCTTTGGAGAAGACTTTGGTATGATTGAAGGCACAAACAAGGAATCCCTGGAGTGGGCAGGGCTATTGCACAGCTATATGCGCATGCTTTCCATTATCCGACCTGTGCCATGGTTCAAAGAGCTGTACAAGTGGCTTCCGATTGACCGGGAACGCAAAAGCAACGGGCTGGGATTTGTTCGTCTCACGGCCCAGCGATTCGAAACACGTTACGAGAAGGGCCAGGACGCTGGAGAAGATATTTTTGCATATCTGCTACAGCCGGACCCCAAAACAGGAACCAAATTGACCAAGTCCCAGGTCGCCGAAGAATCTATCGTTGTGGTTGTTGGTGGGAGCGACACAAGCAGTATCTGCATTACCTTTGCGTTCTACTACTTGCTAATGGATTCGACCAAATACAAAAAGCTGCAAGAAGAAGTCGACTCGCTGTGGGATGGCATCGGCGAGCTCAATGGACAGCAATTGGTTCCAGCACGCGCCCCTTACCTTAACGCAGTGATCAGCGAGTCATTACGCCTTGCAGAACCAGATCCAAATGGAAATCAACGTTCAACACCAAAGGATGGCGCCTTGATCAACGGAAAGTACATTCCCAAACTCACACAACTCAGCATCCACAAGTGGTCAATGCAGCAAGACGAGAGGAATTTCAGCAGAGCTCTGGAATTCATTCCAGAGAGGTGGATAGATAAGGAGCGAGAGAAATTGGGTATACCCAATCATAATACCAAAGCCTACATTCCTTTCGGTGCTGGTGTGTACAGTTGTGTGGGAAAACCTCTGGCATTGCTTGAGATACGTTTATTCATCACGCGGTTTATGAGAAAGTTGCAGCTGGAGCCTGCGCCAGGTTATAATCTACAGCAATATCCTTTCGAGGTCACATCAGGCTTGACACTTATGAAAACACCCCTGCCAGTACTAGTGAAGAAACGAAAGATATGATGAGAGCCTAGGAACCAGCGTGCTTTCACCATAGGTTGATTTGATAGTCTACTCGTGATGCTTCGAGTTAATAACTTGGAACATATTATAACCTGCATTCTTTTGAAATATTAAAAGCACTGTTACACTTCGCTTGATGCTTTCAGGTCGTACGACTCGTGTAGAGAGAGGTGTATCGAGTAGTCATAGCCATTTATTATCCTAGCGAATCATCACCAATGGCGTAGACTGTCCCTGTGACTTCTTCATCGCCTTGCCCAGACTAGTCTTGTACGGTGACTTGTCTATCGAAAGTCGTCCAACCCTGAAGATTTCCGCTCTTTAGAGGCTATTGCTTGCCGACACCCGCTAGCCCTAGAAGGTCTCCCAACCCAACCTTTGCTCAAAAGGCAAAACTTGCCGAGATGTTATCAGACTGGCCGAGTGAAATCTCACGGCCGTCCCTCCTGCGAATAAGTCGTCGCCTACTAACTAATGCCTAAATATAAAGGACTTTACTGAGATCCCCGCCACTCTACGCTAGCTCTAGCTCCAGCTCCATACGGGGAAGATATTACATCCTCTACCTAATAACCAGGGTATACCTCACGACCTCTTCAACATTCAATCGTACACGCAGCTAAATTGCTTAGAAATGAGCTGTGTGGAAACAGCAAGGTATCATGATTCAAAATCCTGTGCTGATTTCCCAACAGTGATTCTGCAAGCCACATTGGAAGCGGTGGTTCCTGCATCATGGTTGCTTCTGGCTCGAGCGCAACCCGAGTGCGGGACAAGTACACTTCGCGTGCCTGTCATGAGTGTCAGCGTCGAAAGAGGAAATGCAGTGGCGGGAAGGTGTGTCGAAATTGTCGCCATTGGGGCACTGACTGTGCCTTCTCAGAATTAAAAGGCATGAAAGATTCAAATGAAAGAAGTTGGCGACCGCCGCCAAATGTTGCTACCACGGACTGGGCGAATGCTGATAATCGAGCCAACGCTGGGCCCAGTATCAGCATGCCACCTACAAGAGACAGAACTCCTGTAGAAGAGTTTATAAACACAACACAAGCAATTGCAGAAAATAGTGGGAATGCCCACCCTGAGCTACAAAGAGCGACGGCGACGACAACCACACAACCTCAAGCACCTGACCAGCAAACGCTGGACCAGATCCTGTCCAACGACGCAGCATACTCCGGGGACAATAATCAAGGCCAAACGCCTGTCAGTACCATCGACACCGACCAGTCATCTCGGCGAGAAAGCGTGTTTGAGCGAGATATCAATTTCATGACTGGAATCTCCTTCTTCCAACAGATCGATCTCCTCGACCGTTCGGTGACCCGGGCACAAGGTACTGACCTCACAAAAGTTGGTGATCCTGCGGGCAACTCGGCGATTAACCTCGATACGTCGGTGGCCGACGTTTATCGTGACATAGATGCGACGGTCGAGCAGTCACGAGGTGAAGATGCAGCCAAAATTCACAGGTCGTTGGATACGTTCTTTGCAAACGTACAACCGCACTATCCATGTATGAATGAAGGGCATATGCGTGCGCGATTCTCGGCCTTCGTGGCAAATGACACGAATTGCCTCACCAAGAACGGTGGCGTGCAACTGGCTGCCCTCCTCAATTTCATCATGGCAGTGGTGAGTATCTTGTGCGACACCTGTGTCCAGGGAGAATATATCCCCGGCTGGAAGGAGTTCTGTCGTGGCGAGAAGCTCCTCAGTCACACGACGTGGCTGGAGAGAGCCAACATTGTGACGATCCAGACTTTGCTTGTGAAAACATTGTATTTCATGTACGCAGGCCTCCTGAATTCGGCGTACGACACGATGGGGACAACAGTACGGCTGTGTTTCCAATTAGGCCTACACAATGAGCCCTCATGGGGAGATGACTGCAAGTTCTACGATAGGACATACCGACAGCGAGTGTTCTGGTCAGTCTTCTGCCTCAACCACAACGTCGCTCAAACACGTGGTGTCCCTGAGCTTCTTCGTGAATCGGATCTCAATGTTGGTCTGCCTAAATGCGTTGACGATCGAATGCTATACCCTGATTGTCCTCCTCTGCCGGAAATGCCTGCAACGTCTCCTGTTCCTTACCTCCTGGAAACCATCAAGTTGACGAGGCTTTCTTCCGAGGTTTGGGACGCCATGTTTAGTGCGCGAGCAAAGAAGCCGGTTAGCCAGGACGTCATTGCGGCCATGGACGCCAAGATGATCGACTTGTTGCACGAGATTCCAGCCTTTCTACGTTGGCCTCCAACCCCAGGATCCCACCAGATATACGACGGAACTCCTCCATTCATCCAACAACAAGGGTTTGTCCTTCATCTACGTATCCTGTATCTCCGAATGCTGTTGCGACGAGAAGAAATGATCAGTCTTGCCTACGGGAGAAAGGCTGCTCAACTCTGCATCGACATCGCCACTGAAGTGGTCGATGCTGTAGAGACTTTCCGCACATCTCAGAGATCCAGCCGCTGCGAACGTCACGCCTTTCTACACCACCTAACCGGAGCTCTGGTCCCCATGATCTGCATTATTGTAAGGCAGAACAACGGAGAAGACCTGACCAGCCAAGCCATCAATCTCTTGAACAAGTCCCTCAAAATCATCGAGTCTTTCTTAGAGGGGTCTTTCCTCGCTCGACGAATCCTACAACAACTGCGACGTCCTATCAAAATTGCTCGGGACATCATTGAATCGCAATTGCCTCAGAATGCACGATCTAGCGCCGTTCCGAACGCAATAACGTTATCAGCTAGTCCAATACAGACGGCTCCTCAGAGTGGTGGCGATATCAATTCTAGGAATGATTGGGGTCATTCCCTGCCCAATTTCTACCAAGACCCTTTTCAGGATCTACTACAGAAGCCTCCAGACATGGCTTTCTTGTGGGATAATACCAGTATCAATCTTTGGAACAATTTTAACTGGTCGGTGTAGCTTAGGTAGCTAGGCACTTGTTTTGCTATATTGGCTTATTTTAGGTACATTTATCTCATTTGTAGCCTGAATTTCAATAATGCAATGTAATTAAGCTTTCATCAGTGAAACTCTGTTTCCTCTCTACCATCAGGGACCAAACGTTCATCTAGAGACGGTCACTGTCTACCGGCCACTAGGGAGCCTGTACAAGACCCACAACCACAGTATTTCGTGTGCCTCTTTATGGGGACAGCCTGAGGTCTCCAGGAACCTTTTGATCCGTGAAACCCCACGGAACTCCGATAGTATGCTTTGAATCAGTGACGACCACGTGGTCATTCTTCATCAGGAGCGGAATCTTCTTCGCTTCAAGGTGTTTCCGAACCTTAGCAAGGTCCCTGACCTTCCATGTGAGTGAGTGATATGTGTCAAAGGGTTTGTTCCACTTCACATCCCCTGCGACAAACGATCCAGCGCGAGTAGGAACGGCAATCTCATACACACCATCGCCCAGAGAAATGTATGTACTGTCGGTTTCAAGAAGCTCGTTGCGACCCTGGTGGATGATCTTGCCCTTCAGGATACCAATGAGGAAATTGAATACCTTGACCGGGTTTGAAGACAAAATGGTGTGGTGGGAACAGAATTCTATAGCGAGAGGGTCGCTCTCTGACACCGGAGGAAGTGTCCAGCCCGGGTCGCCGCGTGGATCAGGTGGCCCCGTCGCATCCTGAGGATAAATCTGATACCGTAGCCCAGCACTCTCGGGAAGAGTGTAGAAGAGAGTCGCATTCTTGAATCCTGTAATCGGAGGCTTTTGGCGCATCCCCAAGCGACCCGCTTGATCAGTACAGCGGATGCCGTTCTCGAGGCACACCTTGTAGATCTCATCCGCACCATCGACAGCCAGACCGAAGCAGAACAGGTGTCCTGGGTCGTCCACGTCTTCCAGGGACTGTCTGCCTTCTACGACATATTTTGTAGGGTCCACACAGTCGAACATGACCTCCCGGATCATCGTTAGGATCGAATAGTCGCGAGGATAGGTTGGGCATTCCTCCTTGGGTGGAAGATTCGCCTCCACGGGGACGCTCTCTAGATTGAAGACGTCTTGGAAAAATTTCTCGCACGCGTTCAGATCGGTCACCAAATGTGTAGGATGCCACATGTATCGGACTGTGTATGCCATATTGACGTCTGCTAGATAATTGCTCTTTTCAATTGGTATGGGGAAAGTATACTGCGAGGACAGGATTTTGAGACTGTAACCAGCTTAAGCTTGAGGAACCCTTATGGGGTTGTCGTTGCGGATATACTGTGCATTATTACTTGATGCGGGGAATGAACTACATGTATCCGCTAGAGATGATACCAGTGAGAAGGAACTCCTAAGTAACTATGGCGAAGTGGCCCGAAGTGTGTTCACAGTGCGGAGCAAGGTTATCACTCATCCCGCAGAAAGGTTCTCCCTGAAGTGGCTGGGGTGCTGTCCGATCATACTGAGAGCTCCTAGACAGGCACATCTTCATACGTAAACAAGGCTCCGGCAAGCCTATAGGCCCGACCATCTTTGCATAGCCCACTGTCGTGTTCGGTATCGAAGTTTATGCATCAAAGTTTATGCAACGTAGTTATTCCCTGAGAAAGAAACCTCTATGCTGGAAGCTTCAACAGCAGACTATGCAGCCCGCGAAAGTACTCGTAGTACTCCGCATAGCGCTAGAACCAGATTTCCGCCGTTCCGCCGTTCCGCCACCCCTGCCCTTTCAGTCGAGCCCCACCTTTTGCTTCTGTCTCAATTGCACTTCCACTTTGGCCACTCATCAGCCACCGCAATATGGGGCCAAAAGTCAAACCGCGCGCTTAACTAGAAGCTGCCGCCGGTGGCGTCACATGATAATACCGTTACAAACATCGGTAGCATTGGGGCATATAGAATTGGGCTCCCTACTTTGTCTGAATTGTCTCAGGGGAAAGCCGTAATAGGGACTAGGATGGACTAGACATTAGCTGGCTCAGGATTACATGGAACGGATAGAACTTGCTTTGATACCACGTGACCACCGATGTATGAGTTCCAATATTTCGCCATCGGGTTTGATAGTCGCTATCGGATGAGAATCTGGGAAGCTATTTGTAACCGGATTCTCATTGGCTAGTTTAAATAAGGCTTAGAGAGCTATTATTCTAAATAAATGAAGTAGACTTGGTTCAAAGGAGTCAAATAATGCATTAGTAATGACCATGTTCTCTTCATGCTATTTATTATAAACTAAGCTCTATTTAGAGTATATAAAGTTTTAAATTATGAACCATAAATTGTATTTTTACTAAATTTGATATTCCAATTTACTCTCGTGCTATAACCTATGCTACCTTGACGGGTCGTCCCGGTGTGTACTAGCATAGGCATACATATAAGACATTTTAGAGCTGTATCCTAGTGGTATATTGATCATGATTGTAGAAAAATAGTTAAAGACAATAGAATATAATGGAGAAGGAATAGAAGACTCTTCGTCACATTAGAGTGCTGATATAAGTAGGAGTAAGTCGCTTTCATTTACGTCAATAATATAACCCTGTGAATAAACCCTGAAGGCGAGACCTGTAAGGTTGGTAGCTATTAGTGTCATAACCATTGATTACTCCTTGTTGCCATCTGAAGTTTAGATGCGTCTCCTCCGGCAATCTAATCGCCTCGAATGACAGATCCGCCTAAGGAGTTTATGCAACCAGAGTATACAGAATTTCCTTTCCTCTAACATCTTCCGCTTCGTCGAATCTCCTGACCCGCACATTAGAATTCTTTTCAGTACAGGTTGATTTACGATTTCCTGTAAGCCCATGTACGAATATGGGCGGCATCTACTCGACAATTCATCGCCGCCATATCACTAGACCTTAACGGTTGTCATATCAACGTGAACGGCCCGGCGTTGCTAAGCATGTGCTGCAACCTTCTCACCCTTGATAAAAAATTAGACACCTTTCGATTAGCACACCTCTCTGTTCAAGAATATTTGTTCCAGTGGAGCACATGGATGCTAGAAATCACTGCAAGGCCATAGTTCGGTGCCATCAGTCATATTCAGAGCTATTCATCTCTCGAACACTGAAGGACACATCTCCTGACCGCTATAGCGGATTTTGGTTATATCTAAGAAGTCACTGGTTAGATTATTTTGGAGTTATTACCGATTCTGACAATGCCAGACCGCGGGCGGAGAACGCAAGGAAAACGGTTGCGGAGCTCAAAGCATAGCATCGAGTACACGACAAACAGATCAAGCAGACACGAGGTCGATATCCAAAAGCTTTTGTCGGCATCAAGTCAACGATTAGGAAGGGTCTGGATCAGAGGTGGCTGGCTCCAGTAATCTCTCCGTCAATTTCATTTTCCAGATAGGTTCAAAGATTCATACTCAAAGAAGTTTCCACGATCTGACGTTATCTCCCTATGCAAGCACCTATTTAGAATCTAGCCCTCTGATTCATGGCCTCTACCTCCCGATTTTAAATTGTTCAAAAACGCACTTACTAATCTGCCAAGTAGACTTCTGTCACCCACGAAACAACATGCTCTGGCAATAGCCTATCTGTTATTCTCCGACTATGAGAGATTGGGCTACGACTCCGCGTGCATTAAGGCCATCCGAGAGCAGAGAGACACCAATCTTATTGACGACTTCTTCCGCACCCTCATTTGGGTATTGGATACAGAGCCAGCTATTGGATTGCACATAATTAACGTGCGTGTCTTCGGTAACTATAAAACAGCCAAATGATTAGAAAGTATTGCGCCAACGAATTGCATTTGTAAGCATCACTGCCGCAGCTGGCCACGTCAAAGTCGTGAAGCAGCTCATCTCGTGCAAGATATGGGAACTTGTGCTTGAGTCCATGGCCGTTGGTTTGAATGCCAAAGATGATAACGTCCATATCCCGATGTAGTGGCACTCCAGGGAGGACACGGGATGGTAGTTTGGCTCTTAGTGAATGTAAAGTTGCTTATGTAGAAGGGCAAAGGCTTTTCCGTGAGACCCCGGCGTGGTGAGCAAGTGAAATGATAACACGGCGTCTTTTTCTATCGATAAATACTGGCTTGATAGAGTTATCTACTCCAAGTCTAATATTGAGCTTGAAGGAAAGCCCACATTACTGATATAAATGGCGTCTCTAAGATGAGAAACCTACCTGCCATCTGCATGGAATCATGCAGTACAATGGAAAGCAATTTGAAGTGCCGCATGATAATATCATCCAGGTGCCATTCAACTATTAAATAGTCTCGAGGTGCGGTATTTAAATCTATATTTAAATCTAAATATATTTTTTTCAGCTTTCATCTGATTAATTGTAACTAGAATATCGCTATAGCATTTGAGTGGCTTCCAACACCTCCTGGTAAATTGTTAAAATCATAGATATCTTACAAATTGATTTACTCCTGTAGAAAGGACATACCTTGAACATTTGAGGGACTGCTGGTGAAGAAGAAGTCATATCTATTGTGCTTCCTACACAGGTCTGCAAGGTCATCAAGGTTCCACATCTCGCCAATAGGAGAGCCCCAAAGAGGTAAGAGCCAATGATGGAGGTGCTCCGGTTCGTCCATCGGCCACGACTCGAACGAGGGCGCATCACTCCCGACGGCAGCAAAGTAGTTGTCGTGTAAGATCTCCACCATATCACGCCCGCGGTCGAGGCCAGCGAACGTCAATTCCAGATACGCCTTTGATCCAACCTCCTCGCGGCCCTTCTGGTCGAGGGCTTTGTAGGCTTCGGACCAGCCAGTGCGGACAATTAGGATGTCCCCATACTCAAACTTAACATTCTGAGCCTCGGCACATGCAGTGAACTCTGCTGCAGTGATTTTTCTGTGCGAGAGCGGGTCATAAGACTTTCCCGAGAAGGAATAGAAATCGATCAAAACACCACGCCCAACTATTGCTCGCAGTTAGTTTTCCTGATCGCACTATGAACTTCATTCCCCTTGTCCATACCAATTCCGTTCTTGGCCCAAGCTTGGATTCCTATCCTGCTAGAATCTTCAATCTGCTTCTTAGTCGTCTGTGCACCGTTAGCAAGTCAACATTAGTTGACGTGCATCTTGGATGTATAAAGTTACATTGTTATACCACACGTAACCACCATTGTGTGCAATCGCCGCCTATTCCCGTCAGTTTCGCCCGCTCAATAGTATTTGTTAATGAGGAACAACGGACGTGGCGGAATCCATCCCATTGCGAGCCGCTCTGGGTATTCAAGCTGTACAGGTCATCGTAGGCAAAAGCTCCAATAGCTTTGAGCTCGTGTTTGAAAGGTTCCCGGCCGAAAAATGGTGGGTATGGATATTCTGCCGGGAAACTAATCGTCAAGGAATGTCAGCAAATAACTAGCATTAGAGAATAAAGTTCAATGACTTCAAGCATGTCGTTTCACCGGTCTGAATGAGGCTTCCCGCCCTAGCAACTCTCCTCGGCGTGAGTAGATTCAGACGGCCTAGCTGAAGTACAGTATTAGCCCCAGAACAAACACAACGGCATAGAATTGAACCAAAAATAACTCTGCCATACCTCGTCGTCCTTGCCCCAGAACCAAGCTGCATGCTCTGGAGCACCAGGAATAGCTTCCAACTCTGAAAATTTGGGCAGGCTGTCAGAATCCGGGTCAAAGATGGTCGTATTACTATTGAAAGCCTTGGAGGATGGCATGATGACGTTGCCTGACCTTATCGCGGTGGTATATTTGGGTGGAACGGATGCAAAATAATCGAGTGCAAGATTGTTTAAGGTTCAAATAGAAAATCTAAAGATTTTATTTATAACAGATAAAATTTCGCCTTAATGTTCAACCTTATGTCCCCTTTTCTCGGCTAATATGACATTTGTGGGTTGAGAGCTCATAAATCCCCTTCTGGCGGAAAGCAGGGAGCGGGAGACGGGATGCGGAAAATGCGATGTGGGCCTCCCCCCTTCCGCAAAGAAGGTTATCTCGGCGGGCTTATTCCAGTTGAGGAGCAAAGATTCACTCTGAATTTCCCAACGGCGAAAGAATCGTCGGCCCGGGCTCTAGAGCCGCAGCATTTCCTAGCTACCCAGCTGACCCCAACTCCGAGTTTGGCATCATCTTCTCGAATCGCAATTTCCGTGAACTCTCCTATGGCATCGGTTCCCAGGTGCACGTTAATTCTGTCAAGCGAGCTAACGATTTCTTCGGTGATGGCAGCTTCCTCCTATTCAACGCTCCAGGCCACATGGCTGATAATGTGATCGGGGTCGGATGCACGGGTCAGGATGAGTAATAATCTTTTGCTGCGCCGGATGGCGATTGTTATCATTACCGTGCGATGTTGACAGGAGAGGGGTTGAAGCAAAAGATCAAAGAATACTCGCTCACAGCTGCAGCCGGGGTAAAGTCAGTCTAGCTATTAAACTGCATTTATGGTATTTGTTTCTTGTATTCGTGCAAGTGAAGCTAAATCTATTTGAGATGGTCAAATATCAATATCACACACAATGTGTCCCTCGGGTAGTAACCCACATTGGCAGCATCTCGAACCATCTCAACTCTTCAGAGGAGATTACCCTCAAATAGAAACCCCATCCTCTTACGAGCGCCTCAGCTAGTAGTATTAGCCTGTACGACGATTGTCTGTCCCCTCCCAGTCCTCAGCATCATTCTCCTTATCAACAGGTTCGCATAAACATTATCCTTCTCCTTCGTCACTTAATCCTAGTGCAGCACCACCGTATCCCTAAAAATTGCATTAATATCCGTAATACTAACTTATTGAGTCTCGTCTCACGATAAAAGAAATACAGACAGAAGATAAAGACGACAGTACAACCTGCCTATATTAACCAATGGAAACTTACAGTAGATCTTATCTATTACAATGAAATTAAATATTAAATAATTAAATAATTTTAGAATTTGAACCTTTACTCGCTTGTCTGTCTGTATTCGGCTCCACTAACTAGGCTCGAATGCGACGTAACGAATAAGGAGGTCTCACAAGCGAGGCCGACGAGTAATATTTACAACAAGACACTCAAGCATTCACAGCAACATGATTCGCCTTCTCCACAGTCTTCCCCTCCCCAACCATCTCATGAGCCAACGGCTCCTTGGGCAGCTTCACCTTCCAATCATTCCCCACCTCATTCTCCCCCCAAGCATTCGGCCCATTATCAAACGTATTCGTCCTGCGCATATCCCGCTTATACTTAAACCTATACGCTGACCCATCCAGTGCTCGATGCCACACCGCCGTGTTATCCCACATCACCAAATCCCCATCCTGCTCCCACTCCACCCGATATATGTTCTTTGGCTGCGTCCCGTGCGCGATCAGCTCCGATATGATCTTCTGGCTCTCTTCAACAGTGTACCCGTCGATCTTGTAGCCGTAGCTGGTCGTGTAGAGGTTGGTCCGGCCACTGCCTTCGTGCGGGTAGACCAGCTTCCACCGCGAGATAGACCAGTCGTAGGGATCGACGCCTTTGTAGAGGTCCGGTGCTGCGAGGCGCCGGTTGTGGAGCAGTGAGCAGTCGCAGACCTTGTCATTGATCCTATTCTTCCATTCTTGGCTCAGGTCGTCGTAGGCAGTGCGTGAATCAGCGAATTCGGTCTCGCCTCCTAGTCCTTTAGGTGGGAGCTGTACCCCGTTGAGGACCGAGTACTTGTCGCGCCGGGGATGGTATTGCATGTCTGCGTGCCAGAGTTCGTTTCCCTTGGAGAGCATCGTTTGGGCCCGGTTGGTGGTCTGCACGATCTGGCCATTGTCGTCCATATTGGAGATGTCGAAGATGTGAGGCTGGTCTGGGAAGCGGCCGCGGCGACGGATGAACGGCATTGAGTCGAGTTCGCCGAAGCGCCTGGAGAAGGCGACTTGGGTTGCATTGTCGATGTTGGCTTTGCGAAAGATGAGCACTCCATACTGGTCTATTCCCTTCTGGAGCTGTTCGATTATGGAGTCCGGGATGTCTTTGGAAAAGTCGACTCCTCCCACCTCAGCGACGAAGGTGGGATGCTTAGGCTTGAAGGTTATCGCTGCCGGTTCAGACATCGTGAATCGTTACCAGTTAGAGAAGTACTTTGAAGGGCTTTTTTCTCCCTATTATTTAGATTTGAGCTTGTGAAGACTGGCTACACGCATCGGCATCACTAGAGCTGGAAGTTGGATTTTATAGTGGCGAAGGTGGCTGGATGTGGTGGTGGTGGTGGTGATGGTGACAGGCTTTGCGGCTTTCCCCAACGTCCATGCGGCACGCCCCCCTGCCGTCCATTGCCAGTATAAGGTGACTTACGCAGAAACCGGCGTTGTCCAAATGCATAATATCTGCCCACGTTGACTTGTGAATCAGTTCGGTCTCCCGGTACCATCAAGAGCTCTAAAGAGTGGTCCTGCATAGACACCCCATTTCACGGATATTCTGAATCCGAACGCAGGAGTAGTAGAGTTAGGCGGAAGTGGAAGAGGAAGACAAAGACGAAGACGAAGAAGAGCTTGCGGGACAAAAACAAGCTCGAATTTCTTTTCCATTATATTTCATTGGGCGGCCGGGGCAGAGAGGGGTAATTGGACATGCTTGTGCATACAGCCTCTGTTTCTCCCATTCCGCCTTCGTTCCGCCCCCTATACTCTTGCTAGCCACCCGCCACCTTTACACTCTAATGCAAGCCACAAACTCTCTCTCAACCTCAAACTACATTGCCTAGAAGATGCGGCAAAGAGCAGGTAATTGAACCGTGAAACTCGGGTTGCTTGGATCGGGATTGTCTGCCCTGTCGGCAGATATTGAGGGGAGCCGAGCAACTGCTATTCACTATTTGTACGATTTGACACGCACGAGCGCACAGCCTTTTTATTCCGGTATATAGCATTTTTCAACTCCTCTCTCTGCTCTCTTCCTCTACTCTTTTCCATCATCACGTCATCATTCCCCAAAATGGGCTCTATCCAAATCGACGACCCACGCTCAGACTCCACCAGTCTAGCTTCCAAACTTCACTGGCAAACGACCAACGACTCTGGTTATTCAATCCTCGAACGACCCTACGGCACCCACACCCCAAAACGCCTCATCGGTATCGGTGCCGGCGCAACGGGCATCTGCCTCGCCAAATTTGCTGAAGCAATCCCAAATCTCTCCGTACAGATCTACGAGAAGAACTCAGATATTTCCGGTACCTGGTGGGAAAATAGGTATCCAGGATGCGCATGCGATATCCCTGCACACATCTACCAGTTCCAGTGGGCGCTGAATCCGAATTGGTCGCATTATTATGTGGGCGCGAAGGAGATCTTTGCGTATTTCAGGGATGTGGTGGAGAAGCATGAATTGAGGAAGCATTTCAAGTTGGAGCATCAGGTTGTGGGTGCGAGGTGGGATGAGAAGGCAGCGAAGTGGGAAGTGGAGATTGAAAAGGCGGATGGAGAGAGGTTTACAGATCGGTGTGATTTCCTAGTTAATGGGTCGGGGCTGTTGAACAACTGGAAGTGGCCTGATATCAAGGGGCTACATTCTTTCAAAGGGAAGCTGACGCATTCAGCTGCGTACGATACGAGTATTGAACTCGAGGGAAAGAGAGTTGCGGTCTTTGGGGCGGGCTCATCAGGGGTCCAGATCGTAGCTACGATTCAACCGACTGTCTCTCACTTGTATACCTGGCTGCGCTCCCCAATATGGATTAGCAACGGCTTTGCCTCACGTTTTGCCGGGCCGGGAGGGGCAAATCTGAAGTACAGCGAGGAGCTGAAGCAGAAATGGGCGACGGATCCCGTGGCGCATCTGCGATATGTTAAGATGCTCGACGACGAGCTGGGCAAACGCTTCAACTTCAACATGATCAACACTCCCGAAGCAAAACTTGCCGTCGATTTCTCGCGCAAGCAGATGGAGGAGAAACTCAAGACGCGCCCGGACCTCATCGAGAAGATGATCCCGACAAAGTTCGGGATTGGGTGTCGCCGTCCTACGCCAGGACCTGGCTATCTCGAAGCCCTCGTCTCTCCCAACGTAACCACGTACATTTCCGAGATCCGCGAAATTACCCCGACAGGCTTCATCAACAGCGAGGGCCAGCACCACGAGGTCGACGTGATTATCTGCGCGACGGGCTTCGATACCTCGTTCAAGCCACGCTTCCCAGTCATAGGAAATGACAGCAGAGATCTGAGAGATGTCTGGGCCACAGACCCAGTGTCCTACTTCTCAGTCATGATCCCCTCCTTCCCCAACTACTTCACCTCGCTGGGGCCCTACAGCGCCTCCAATGGCTCCCTTCTGCCCTCCATCGAACACGGCTGCCACTACATCCTCAAAATTGTCTCCAAAGCGCAACGTGAACGCATTCGGCATATATCCCCCAAAGCCGACGCCACCGCCGAATTCCGCGAACACTCTGACCTGCTTCTCAAGCGCACGGTCTGGAACCAGGAGTGTCGAAGCTGGTTTAAGAACGGAACGGTTAATGGATTGCCGCGGCTATATCCGGGGTCCAGGGCGCATTTTGTCGAGGTCATGCAGCCGAGGTATGAGGATTTTGAGATCACGTATGAGTGTGCGAGGAATCGGTATTGGTTTATGGGGAATGGGTTCGCGCTTAGGGAATTGGATGGGAGGGATGCAACTTGGTATTTGGGAGTGGTGGATGGGGTGGATAGGGAGCCAGATTATAGTGCAGATGAGGCGATGGTGAGATCGTTGTCGAGGACTGAGCAATGATGTGCAAGGAGGGAATGGCATGGGTGGATGGAGAGCATGTAGACGTAGATAAATATGCTGGAGTGGCTTGATTGTCTTAATGTGCACATATATCATTGCTCCTGGTCAATAGATTATCTATTTCTTGGCCTCTTGTCAGGGTAGCTGCGATTCAGGATAGTATTCCATGAATCAGAGACTACGACTCAAATATAAGTACTACCTAATGTTTATACAGAATGGCCACTTGGAGCACCACATCTTCATCATCCATATGATATACCCTTTTGTATTTATTCATCGTTCACCATCTTACTTTGGTGAAATATTATAATTCAAGGACGGTGTCTGGTGTACTAGAATCTTGTGAACGGTTTGGATATACTAGAGCCCAAGCTTATGACTTAAAGCACCACTACATAAATTTGAACTAGACTTTGCTCACGTAGATGTATAAGGAGTATTCCGGGAACACTGATATACGAAGTACGTGACTTTTGAATTCCCTCCGCCCTTGTGCCCGTCTCTCTTGTTTGCAGAAGGAGAGAGCTATGTATGTTCAACCTCCTCCAGATATTCCACGATTGTCTTTCCCTCACCATCCAAGAGCAGCTTACCCGTGATATGGTGCGAGGCATCAATCTGAATATCCTGTTGAAGGAGGACCACGAGGTCATCGTCCCCGAATAAGAGAGCCACTTCCTCCAAACTCTTGCCTTGCGTGTCAGGGAAGAACCAGAAGATAATGTTGGAAGTGACGATGGTGATGCAGATGAAGACTAAGAAAAACTTCCACCCAAGATTGGCGATTGCCGTCGTGCTGCATTGACTCCATAGGATACTGACACAAGAGTAGGTCACCGTTTGAATCGTCTGACCTTTGGCGCGGAGCTGCGTTGGGTAGAACTCGGCTGCCCAGTAAGCCAGAGGGCCTTCAACGAATGCTGCGGAGAGGCACTCGAAGATATAAATCAATGCAACGCCGGCTATCTGGGCAGACTTGTTCGAGGCAACGTCCAAAAAGGAGGCAGTGATGGCCGTGTAACAAGACAGGACGACGGCCGAGGCAAAGAGACCCCCGCCGACCATTGTAGGACGTCGGAGATGGTCCGTAAAGAAAATAGATGTATAGAGACCAGGCATAACAGCAGCAAAAATGCCTGCTTGAATAAGAAGTTGTTTAGTGGGACCAAAACCCAAGTTGCTTAATATTACCGTGGCATAGGTAGAGATGGCCAGGTTGCCGCTGGACAAGATCGCAAAGCCAATGAACACGGTCATCCACATCCGCTTTCGGAATGATGGCCTTCGGAACATATAGAGCCAGGAGGATGGTAGAGTACGATCCAGCTCGATCTGCTTGGTCATCTGGAAGAGCTCGATCTCTGCGAAACGATGTTCAGTGTCTCCCGGTGCTGAATGGAGACTACGCACAATCTTCCTGGCCTTATCTACCTGTCCTTTCATCAAGAGAAATCGTGGAGACTCAGGGACCCACCACAGCCCCAAGAGAAGAAGGATTGGCGGGAGAGCGCCAATCGCCTGCGGACCACGCCATACATTGATGGAGTTGATGGGAAGGTTCAGGAAAAATCCAACGCCCACATAGCTGGAGAGGAGGTATCCCGTCGAAACCGCCACGGCGTGACACTGAGCAAATGCACCACGCACATCGGGTGGCACGACCTCAATAATCCACAGCGGAACTGACATCGACAGCATAAAGCCTCCGAATCCGTTGGTGAACCGGAATACAATGAACATTGCTACGTTCACCGAGCCAGCACATAGGGTAGCAGAAACAAGGACAATGATGGCGCCGATATAGATCGAAATCTTCCGACCCCAGCGGTCTCCAACGAAATTGCTGAAGAAGGAACCAAAGACACCGCCGGCGAAGTAGAGCGACGAGCAGGCTCCGAGGAGTGCCGTAGCTTGCGGACTGTTGGTCAGTCCCATGTATTCGTAAAAGGACGGCTGTCCAATGGTGGTTGCGATGACTCCGGAACTATAGGAGTAGCTAAGGGAACCCATCAACATGATGCTGATGCACAAGACCATGCGAAGTCCAAAATGGCGCGTTCGCTTCTCCCCGGCGACGGTAGTCTCGCCAGCCTGTGACTCGGCCGTCGATACATCTGGGTTTGCGTCCGTCATGATTGTAAGAAGTGTTCTGGGTCGGACCAAGAGCGAAATTGATAGGAAATTCTTGGATTAGAAGCTCAGAGAAAGATGAGAATTGGTACCGGGCTTTGTTGCTGTTCAAAAGAATTGATACCAGTCGTGCACTATAACCCCACAAGCTGGACATGAGGAAAAGTACATTGCATGAGCAGGGTTGGATTTATATAATCAGAGGGACGATATCAGTTATTGGTTGCAGAGATCTTTGAACTGTACCTAGTGTGCGTGGAAAGGAGGGGCCCCGCATTATTGGGGCGTTGCATATTCCGCCGATAGCTCAAGTTATGTTTTGTCCCGCTTCCTGCCGTTTCCGCCAACCTGAACTCTCACTCCTTTTCAACGAAAGGGGGCGCCGCTATATGCCAATAGATGGATTCGTATTTATGAATCTTTACTCATACCGGTTTTAGGAATTCAGCGAAATTATTCATGAACGTCTTGCGTTGGTGGGTACATGGTCTGGTTTATACGGAGTAGAGGTATTGACAATGTTCGTAGGGCTTGCGCTACTCCGCGCATCTCACCTATGCCGGAACTACTCCTTCAACTGTCAAGGGACCGACAAGAGGGCATATGACTTCAATTTGCGTAGTATACACATTAATGCCCAAGATCTGGGCCCTCTGCAACCATTCAACATCCAGGCACACAGGAATGTGGGTTGAAGAGTCGCACGCATGTCGTCGCCTTTACCAGATCCGTTAACATAATCCAAACTTTAACCTTGATCCAGCGAGGGAACGGCGGAAATGAATTGGGGAGGCCCTTATAGAAATTCCGGAACCCTTTTTCCTGTTTCTCAATACAGTCGGGAGAATCGATCTTAATCACGTGAGCAAAGGCTCTTATTGTCGACTCGAACAGGCATCCGATTCTGGCTTGACGCTGGTTCGCTTTTCGCTCCTTGATCGGATTTTGGCTCGATTATAAATGGGAGAAGAAGAGGCTCTCTATTCCCGCCTTCTAGATTATCGCCGGCGATGTTGGGATGGGTGGCTTGCCTACCCAATTGGAGACGACGATATGGATGATGATAGTGATATAGCTACTGTAAGAACAACATTTCAAATAAGAGTCAGATCACTATATTAAAGAGTTTAGAGCCGATTGTAGACACAAGTAGCTCGAGTTTGATATAAGCATTAATGCATGAAAGATATCGTGGTGCCGTAGGTAGACCATCATGGTGCGTATTGTACCCTTTAGAACTCGGGCATGATATACCTTTTGTCATGGTAACGATGGTAGTACCAGGGTATTTAAAAATACCGTATATCGAAAGGTGTGAGTGAGTCGTAAGCATAAATCGGTAGTATTGAACCTTTGATGTACATTATCACACGTCCTTGATATTGCTTTCGAACCAGTTCCGTCTGATCCTCGTCTTCTTTCCCGGGCACGAATGAAACAGCCTCGCTTAGCATCACGCCCATGCCGAACTGGACTGTAAGCTTGCATAGCATTGCGGTTCGCCAGAGATATGCGAACCTCTAGCCGCCTTAGGCACCTGAAATAAAGTCGTGCCTGAAATTGTGCTATTATTCTATCTTGGATTCATTTTCACATTACACCTTGATAGCTCCGGTCATGTCGAAAGTCCTTTATCAGCCCTTAGATTTAGCTTTAAATCAATTCCGTCTTCTCCGCTTCGACTCTTCTAGGTATCCCTCTCAATGGATCTTATTCCATGAGTCTCTTGATAGTGATATAAAATACGATGCTCTGTCTTATACGTGGGGAAATACAGAATTAGAAGTCAAGATACTCATTAATAGCGAGGTTAGACTCGTTACCCGCAACCTTGCTTCTGCATTGGAGAATATCCAGCCCACTCTGACAGACAGGCCCATCTGGGTTGACGCTCTGTGTATTGACCAGGATAATGTTTTGGAGCGAAATCATCAGGTGCAGAAGATGGCTACAATCTATCAGAAGGCAAATCGGGTTCATTCTTGGCTTGGTAATTCTGATAATCCGAAAAAGAATCTTTTTTTTCTCCGCCAGCTTGATACCATTATTCTAAGAGACTTAGCAAAAGGTGGTAGCGAGACACTTCTTAACGCGATTCACAACCGGCTTTTATCCGAAGATTGGATCAACTTAGCTGCCATTACTCAGCTGCCATATTGGAGTAGACTGTGGATCATTCAGGAGATCGGCTTGGCTTGTGATCTGATTGTTCATTATGGATCGTCGCATATTGATTGGAGAGCCTTCGCCAGAGTAAGAAAAGAGCTATCGAAGATATACGCATCTGGACGTTTTCCTGGTTGGCTTCTTCCGACTGCGAGAACTATACTCCACAGCATACCCGCCCAAATGGAGGAGCAGCGAGATCGACAATATCGCCCAATATGGTTCGAGAGATGCGCCATGTTTCTTTGGATATATATAAGAATGGCACAAAGAGCTCATCAAGAAGTCAGAAAGTTGCCTTTCTCTCTGATTTTTGAAATGGTACAGCTTGATTCAATTGTGGATAGCAATCAAACAGTCGCGAAGGGTAAATGTGTGATTAATCATGAAGTGAATCTGAATTCTTGGCTTTCCAAGTTAGAAGAGGGCTTCAAGGAATTACCTCTAGGCATAGAACATCCTCTCACGCAGCATTATATTAAGTCTGATCGCCACTTTCTCCAAAAAATCGACCGTCTGATACACTGGTTGGAATGTCCAGGTTTCCGTTCCTTGACTGATGACGACGGGGCTCGACGTCAAATTCACCCCCACATGCTTCTGAAATCGGGTTTCTCCCTAATAACCATAAGCCCCTCCCTTCGAAGATTTTTGCAGATCGTCACTGAAGTGTCTGCGGAGAATATCTCGAATGCGTCTGCATATATGCTATTCTCTCAGCTTCACAAGAGCATCCTCAGAATACTGCGCTCTATCCCTTTCCTACTCAAACAGCATCGAAGATGGCAACCTCTCCCCTTGAGGCTTCATAGCCTCGTAGAGACTACTGAATCGTCTCAATGTCAAGAGACTCGAGATAAGATCTATGGGCTTATTGGATTATCAAGTAATGCTGGAGAAGACACTCTGGTGATTGATTATAGGAGTCCTATATTCAAGATTTATCAGGATGTTTTGAGACTTACATATGACTCGGAAAATCGCCAAGCTAATAGTTCCACTATGAGCCTCTTGTTACCTCGATTCAGTCAGCTTCTGCAAAGGTCTCTAGGCGGGCCATTTCCGAATATCAATAAATCCGGAACGGAAGAACATGACCAATCGTCTACTTCTATTCCCAAGTCTATATTTCGCATCGTTGGTTTCATTATTGGGTCTACTTTGCCTCTGGAGCCTGTGGGGACTGGGCCTGGATCGTTGAATAGGAATGAAGAGCGTATAAAGATATTGAATGAAGTTCTTGGAATACCACTGCAAGGTGTGCGAAGAAATACTCTATTCTGGACTTTAAGTCAGCTGCAGGCTGCAGACTCGAAGGCACTTGTCCCACTCCATGAAGAAGCTTTTTACGCAACAAAGGATGGCAACGCTCAGTATCAACCGGAAGGATTAGAACCGATACTCATCAGGCCGCAATATTCTATACACCCCCGCCTTTTCCTTGAGGAATCGGGTTTGATTGGATTAGCTTCAAGCACAATACGAGAGGATGATCTGCTCTGCCAATTCGCCAGCTGCGATGTCGCAGCCATTATCCGACCTGTTAATCATCATTTCAAACTCGTCGGACGGGCGGTAATAGTGAGGGAATCTACTCAGAAGAGGAGAAGGGTTAGTAGGTCCTCACGAGAGCTATTCACATACAATGTGCCTGAGGAATCTCAGCTGCAACGTAAGGATCCTGTCTACTGTTACCTTGATGCTAGTACACTACAAGCGCTCACCTCTCCCGTGATATTTAAAAACTGGCGAGAATATCAACCTGTTTAAGATTTGGCTCCTACTACCTCTGTCGTCACAAGAGATTTCTAGATCCTTGCTTTTAGCGTGCTTCATTTGCATAAATGACACGTCCCTCCCATAACAACTACTACTTTGTAACATATCAAGTTCCTGTATCTCCTGGGTACTATACTCAGATCTATAACTAGTACATCACCTGTATTACCATTCGGTTTTTGCTAGGTCGCACACAGCACCAAACTTGGGTGCTGTCAAAAAACTCGATTCGCTTATTTTAGAGAGAATAACCTTTAGTGGTCAAATCTCTTTGTTTAAATACACAGGAAAATCGCCGAGGATAACGCCTTTATGGATTTTTAATTTTGAAGACGATATTATTGGATATCGATGCTGCTAGCAATGCACCTTCTGAGAGCCACTTTAAGACCTTCCATTACGTCTACGTTTCCTAGAAGAAAATACTCTCTTGACTAACCAAAGCAGCGACTAAACGCAGGCTCCTAGTAGGTTGTGTTGTGCAGGCTATATATAAGTATGGCTAGTTTATAGGTCTGCTACGAAGGATAATAGAAAGATATAGAATAAGAATCGGCGAGTGACGTGAAATATGTAAGTATAGGGAGGGACAAGCTTCTGTTTCATCGCCGCTATGACCCCGATACGACTCTGACCTGCCAGAGAATGGAAGTCACATGAATATGTATAACGGCGCGTCAACGCCATTATGTCAGTCATTGGCGTTGTCAGGAATTGGCTGACGTCACAGTTATACTAGCTATACCGCCTCGCATAGCTATACCAAGCCACATAGACCTTCTCAGGGTTCCAAGTGGCACACGTATAGGCCCTATTACGTCCGGACCTAGTAGGACCAAGTCAAGATCCTCGCAGGACCGTCACGTGACCTTCCCAGGCGATTTTCTAAGGCTGTTTCTTATTGGTTGGTCAAGCTATACTAGGGGCCACGGGGACGTGGTGGTGAGCACTGCTTTTTAAACCTGTTTTATCCCCTATTTTGTAACCGTCTCTTATACTCTTATACCTTCAAGCCCCCAAACCCCCAAATCAGGGTGCACAAACGATCGCAGCTTTTAGTAGAAGGTCATGTGACATACATCATCTTAAGTCACATGATTCTCAGTTCACCCCAAATATATTTTAAAAGGCGTTGAGGTTTGATTTGATTTGATTTTAGATAGACTTACTGTAATACGCCCGCAAGGCATCTCTTTCTTATTAGTTAGTTTAGGATCTTAGCTTAGTAATCGGAAGGAAAAGTCTCTCAATGCCACTATACTGTAAATACCCGTTCTCTACATAGCGCCAAGACGCTAGACAGAGTATTGGATGAACAAAACAAACAAATATATTTTAAACAATGTTTTAGTCATCTGATCACGTGAAGTTGAGAAAAATACGGACTGAAAGAAAGCTGTGCTCAGTAAGACAGACCCTCATCTGCATGTGTTCGTAATAGCACGGTGCTGTTCTGTAGAGATGCCCTTTTTCAAGCGTATCCTTAGGCCTCAGTTGTGATTCTTGGCCCTAGATAACACGATATTCAAGAGTTTAAGTCCGACATTGTGGAGCCCGGATTTTATATGAGGTTTTCAATCTGTCCCTGAAAAATCTCGTTATGGGGAAAATAGAGCTAGGAGAGATCGCGTTAACTAGGTCATACTGTAGTGGTACGGATGAGATAACTCCATCCTCTCCAAGGTTAAGAAGCTAAGATGCCATCAAAACCGAAGCTGCTCAGGTATTGCTTGTGATACCCAAACTCTAGCAACACCTCGTCGTCTGAGAATATAAATTGCGCTTCTCTGCCAACCGCCGCGGTGGCCATGATGTCCACCTCATTAGCTGACTCCGGCCGAGTTTCGTCTACGATCTTTGCTGCATTTTTTGGCAAGTCCTCGATGACCAGCGAGAGCGACCCTTACCAGGGAGTCGACGACTCCAAGTAGCCAGCCGTAGAGCTCTGTCTATGCTACTGCCAATTGCAATTCTCGAGGTTTAGATACCTACGCGGAATGATTGAGGATGTTTGACGAGAAGGATGATGCGGCCTGAGAAGTGAGCGCTGCTGACAAAGTAAACCCCGCTTGTGCATTTCGCCTCCCCTAGTTCGGATGAAGGAAATGCGGGGATGGAGAGACACGGATGTTTCTAGCGTATTTACAGCGATCCAGGTTACTTTAGTCCTTACACACTTCTCATCCTCAACTTCGTTAAGTCTACTTCGATTCATTATCTTCGCCATATTTGGCTCGATTCTAGCACCCCGGTTGTCAAGAAGATCAGCTGAAGACGCGCCATAGCATGGCAGTGGATGGGCCGGGACCGACGTCAACAGTCGACCCTCACCTGCTAAATATGTCCTCCGACAACGATCGTTTAGAATCTCGACAGACCTGCAATAATATTGTCACCAACCGCGACGAAGTTCCCACAATAACGGGTCATGTTTCCTTCTCCTTACGAAGCGATCAGCATGGCGAGGACGAGCAGCCAAGGCGAAAACGGCGAAAAGTGCGCGTCGCATGTGTTGGTTGTCGAGATCGGAAAACTCGTTGCGACGGCGTTCGGCCTACATGCGGACCTTGCCTGAGAAGGAAGATGAGCCCTTGTATTTATCAAGAAGACACGGCCCCCAAAAAAGGGTAAGTCCTGTCAAACCCAGGCCGCCTTAGCGAGGTTTATAGTGAGGAGGAGTGAAGTTGATTCTTCTACGATTTAGCTATGTTTCTCAGCTTGAGCGAAGGCTCAGGGCGTTAGAAGAGTTACGTCCTATTGGTGAATCAAGCATAAGTGGTAAGGGACCATATCCTGAAACAGATTCTCTGGTAGGTAATTTTACTTCAGCAATTTCATCAAGCTGCTTTGAAATGTCGCGTTCTTCACTAAATTCATAGCTTATTTCTCCGGAGGCAATACCTAGGCGCAGTAAGTCAAGCCATCAAATCTTTGACCACCATCGAAAGAATGTTTCGATGTCACTCTTTCTAAAACTCTATTTCATTAGCTAACCTGATATAGAAACGGCCCATGAAGACAAGTCTGCGTCAAATAGTGTCTCTACGACACCTCTAGGTGACAATGTGGTGGCGTCAGATTCGAGTTTAAACCACAAAGACGACAGTTCGAAGCGACGGTGGTTTATGATGTCTCAACGCCGTATTTCTCAAAATGTTGATGCCATGGTGGCGATCCCATTTACCAGCGGTGCCAGTGATGGTTTCTTTGGCAACTCATCCTCAGTCGCATTTGTAGACGTAATCAGCAAAAGAGCAGAACGTTTGGTATCCGGAGGTCAAATGGAACCGCAAAGAATCCCCTTTTTGGACTCAAACTGTTTGAAGGGTCCTTCAGGCCGCGATCCAGAGGAGATCCGGCTTACCAACACCAACGATCTGGACCTTCCGCAACGCAGAGTTGGTGATAATCTAGTCCACAGCTATTTTGATACTGTTCATCCTCTTTACCCCCTTATTCACAAGCAAACATTTATGACATCGTATGAAGATATGTGGACTGCAACAAGGAATCAAAAGGATTCGGATTGGGGAATTGAAGCTGAAGATTCTAGATTTTATACTATGTTAAACCTTGTTTTTGCGATGGGATGTCCATTTAGCATGTCTATCCCCCCCGAAGAAAGAGCTGCTCGTGCTAGAAAGTTCTATGAGCGATCTAGGCGTGCGCTTTCTTTCGATGTCCTTGAAGCGGATTCATTGATTTCTGTGCAGATACTCCTACTTACAAGTCTTTATCTGCAATCGACGAATTATGCACATAAGTGCTGGAACACTGTCGGTCTCGCTATACGAGCTGCTCAAGGCTTGGGTTTACACCTTGACGAAGTATCCTCGAGGTGGCCACAAAATCAGCTAGAGAAACAGATGAGAAGAAGAATCTGGCATATATGTGTGTCGCTTGACAGGTGAGTGCTAAAGGATAGAGATACATGGATGGATTCTGCCTGCCATTCTCTGGTCTGACTTCTATTCTTAGGGTTTTGTCTATGACATTTGGCCGCCCTACTATGACTACGCACAACTGGACAGTGGAATTTCCGGAACTTATAGATGATGAGTACTTGATAGACAACGATGCAAATCCTTCTGGATTTGATGATGTACGACAGCCAGCGTCGATACGGCCCAAGATAGGATGTTTTATTTACACACTGAAACTTTTTGATATCATGGACGATATCCTGTCAGCATTTTATGGTATTCCTGAAATCCGGAAACTGAATAAATTACAAGATCATAGATTATCAAATCTTGATTTTACCACGATGGTAGGATTGGACAGACGGCTTAATGATTTTGAAGCCACTCTACCTTCGTGGCTAACGCCGTCTGTAAACCAAGAATCGCTGGGGACGTCTACCTTCGACTGCTACGCTCTTCAAGTCAACGTTTTACGGGCGAGGTATGTGCCACTAGTTCACATCAAAATAAATCCTTTGGCAAATACTCAGCTCATCTATTATTAGGTTTTTGCATACCAGGCTGTTATTGCTTCGCCCAGTTCTTCTTGAATATATTCAGAAAGACACTTTGGCCCGATTTAATCCAGCAAATCCGACTTTAGCAAATCAAAATGATCTAAGTCAGCAATTTTATGTTCATGCTTCAAATCGTTGTGTTGCTACCACACACGAGATTATTGCACATCTGCATACGAATATCATTAGTCCTGCGCAACCTGCGCCCTGGTATGTCGTATATTGTACGCATCTCTACAATTCCTTATTTATATCGTACTGACCCTCATCGAAAGTTACTCTCACAGCTGCCACTACTCTCATTGCCGCAAAATCGTGCCGTAATCTCTCCACAGATGTCGTGGGAGCGACTTTCGAGGAATCTTGGGATCACTGTATTGATATCCTGAGACATTTAGAAGGTATCAGTCAATCTGCTGTACAAGGCGTCGTCATTTTGAAATCACTACACCAGAGAGTATATAAGTCTCTTCAACCAGGTAAGTAATAAACCTCGTCGAGCATCATTCGTATTGTCACCTAGCATGAACTTATTTTAACCTTTCTTAGACCAGGTATATAGTGATTCTTCGTCCGTAGAAGGCGGTAACGATGTTCTTGGAAACCCGATTATACAGTCTCTGGAGCCGCCCACGGATGGGTATGCAACAAACGGACCAAATCTATTGTGGCCTTCTGAGGCTTCTATTATTCAGAATCCGTTGACGGGAGAAGATTGGCTTCGAAATAGTAGTTTAAACCTAGACTGGCTTGACCTCGGACCCCAGGACACGACCTACCAAGAAAATTGAGGCGTAGGTTCCAGCAAAAAAAAAGATATTAAAAGATGAAAGATACTCTCTGTAAAACACATTTAGTTGTTGTGATCAATGAAGCTTTAATCTAATGGTGTGCCCTGTGTGAGGTCCACTAACAATTGTCCTCTATAAGGTGGACACTTTTGAGAATGCACAACACCACGCTTTCAGCACTTATTTTGTGCTGTTCACAATTGGTTGGTGAGGAGATAGCCCCTGTCGTGCGCCACTCTGTCGTGGCCCATATTCGAGAAGTGGTCTGTCTACAGGACAGACCTAGCTTCCAGATTCCAGATTCAGGGGCAGAACTTGAAATTGGCTCATCACAAGGCTTCGGAGGCCCAACGATGCCGTAGGTAACGGGGAGATAAGCACTTTCTTCCGTTCCGTTCGGAGGGCGTCGGAGCCCCTCCGATTCGCTAAATCTGACCTTCCCAATACCTATGCAAATCTGCATTGCAGGCATTTTCCGAACTACTGTAGTAAGCTTGTGGGGTTGAAGATTCCCCGTGCGGGGAATTGTTGAAAGACATGTTTAGTTATCTCTTGCTCTGGTCCACCTGGAGAATTTTTTCCTTGTCCAGCCGGCCTTGCAAAGTGGAAGACGCAGATTAGACATCTCTCAGATCTTACACATCAGGTTAGGCCAGATCTTACACATTGGACAAATTTTACTCTTCAGAATTGAGACTACAACGTATACCCCAATAAACTCGTTTTTCCTTTCAAGGTGATGCGATACGATATAAAAATTCCGAAAAATCACAAGATACTGTGTTTCAGGCATTGAGATAAGATACCGAGGATAATACCCGTAGAGAGAATGTTTTGGCTATTTCAGATCATTGTACGAGGGAATCGAGCCGTTTCCTTTCTGGCAACGTGGCAAGGTCTGGGTTTGATCTTGACAATTGTTGCAGCACTTCTATTTCGAATTCGATATCGAAAATATCTCAGGGAAATCCCAGGCCCATTTTGGGCGTCCATCCTTCCCTTCGATCGTCTACTCACCTCTGCCTCAGGCAAGCAGCAATGGAAGCACATTGATTATCACGATACTTATGGCCCATTTGTGAGAGTCGGTCCCAATCATGTCTCCATATCTCGAGGAGAGTTTATCACACAAGTTTATGGTATAGGAAATGCGTATCCAAAGGTTCGTTACATACCTCACGGCAAGTACCTTTCATATTAACACTCCCAACAGAGCAATTTCTACTCAGTTTTCGATGCCGTCTCTCCCCAGGGCTTCAGATTCCCAACTCTTTTTTCGATTCGAGATAAGGAAGCTCACAAAGATCTCAAAAGGCCTGTCGCTAATGCGTTCTCAATGACTTCTTTGGTGGAGCTGGAGCCATTAACAGATATCTGCATCGAAATTCTAGAGAATAAACTCGACGGACTGCAAGACCAAAGCATTGACTTTGGGACCTGGCTTCACTGGTATGCCTTCGACGTCATCACTTCTATCACTTTTTCGACCAGGCAAGGTTTCATGGAGAGAGAGATCGATGTCGATGGAATAATCAAAGCTATCGAGGGCCGCCTTGTGTACAATTCAATAATTGGCGAGGCACCATATTTACACAAGTTCCTTCTAGGAAACAATTTTATCGCCGCATGTGCTAGAAAAATTCCTTCTGTTGCACGATTTAACTCTGTACGCTCCATAGTCAAGTTCGCCGCAACTCAGCTTGAGAGACGTACCATGGACGGGTCCGACAAGTCAACAGATCAGCTTCGCGACCTGTTAGCTCGTTTTAAGCGCATCCGAGAAAATGAAGAAGTTATGACGAATGACGATATGCTCAATCATGCGGTTGGAAATGTGTGAGTTACCTCCTCTGCTTTCTGACTGATGAAGGGCTTAAATAGCGGGTAGTTTTGCAGGTAGTGACACTACTGCGATCTCACTGCGCTCGATGTTTTATTATTTATGCAAAAATCGACGTTGCTATGACAAACTGGTCGCTGAAATTGACGAAATGGATAAGAATGGGGGGCTTTCGACTCCAATCACCTTCGGCGAAGCATCCCGTATGACCTACCTTCAAGCTTGTATGAAAGAAGCCATGCGCATTCACCCTGCTGTTGGTCAGATTCTAGAACGTGTAGTACCGGAAAGAGGGGCACAGTTTGGAGATCTATGGCTGCCGTCTGGTACGATAGTCGGAATAAATCCGTGGGTCGTTGGCAGGGAGAAGTCCATCTACGGAAATGATGTTGACGTATTTCGACCTGAGCGCTGGTTGGATGCAGACGCCGAAGTTGTGAAAGCTATGCAAAGGAATTTCCTTGCTGTAAGTCTTTTCTCTTAACTTTTTAAAGAGAGATGTTGATTCCTTTTGCTGCCAGTTTGGATCAGGAGGGCGTTCTTGCGTGGGGAAAAACATTTCTCTACTTGAGATGTCTAAGCTTATTCCGCAGTTGCTTCGGGACTTTGATATAAAGCTGTCTGACCCCACTGATGATTGGATCCTATCTACACACTGGTTTGTTAAGCAAACGAATATGTTCTGTCGGGTGAAAAGGCGGACTAAAGAGATGCAAGCATAATCATGATATCTTACTTCTTATTTTTAAGCGCAAAAATATATATGGATATTCTGGATGTGATCAAAACAATGACGTGTAGCGTAATGTTCCAATAAATAATAATTTATTAGAGAATAATAAATGTAAAATTTGACAGTCATTGAGGCGAAAAAACGTCATAGGTCTAAATCTGGGGGTTTAAAGAAATTTTTTATTATAGGTGTAACTTAGTCTTATAAATTAACCGAATCGTCCTTAATACTAGCTACCCTGACATCACAAATTTAGGGATAACATAAAGCAAATCAACAAAACAACCGACACAATATTTAGCAATTATGAATGTGCAGAGGTCTCTTGGTAGTGGGATTATCCCTGAGTATATCTAACAGCATGTATCGGTGCAGATGTATCAATATTGCCCTAGTAACATAAGTTGCAGGGTTTTTAAAGAAAAGCCGGACGGAAAGCAAACAATAAAATGGACACCATCTATCGCTAAAGACGGAATTCAATGCCTGGAGAATAATGTGGGCGTGAATCCTTGCACCGTTGTAGACCTTCCGTCGGGTTCATAGCTAGCAGCTAGCTCTCCTGGCCTTGATTCATTCCGAAACCTCACCGGAACCCAACCCGGCCCCTGTGAGAGGGTAGGAGTTATGGTAGCTCAGTTACCAGGGTAGGTCGGGGACTTTTTGGTGACTACTAGCTCTTTCCACCGAGTCAATATGTACTCCACGCTTTTATTATTTATCCTTCCTTGAGGAAAAGAGTCGTGCACCTCAACATCCAATTCGATATCACTACTCCTGCCATAATGGAATTCCTCTCCTCTATTCCCAAGTCATGCTCAGGCCAATATGTGGTCGCTGCCTTATTACTTTGCAGCTATTGCGTACTTCTTATTGTATATAACTTGTTTTTTCACCCTTTGAGAAGATTTCCAGGTCCTCTGTTAGGCAAAGTCTCCGGAGCTTGGGCACGTTTGCATAATTTCTATGGGCGCAAGGCGCACAAAATTCATGAAGCACATCTCCACTATGGTATGTTTTGCTACCGTAGAAGAGGTATGCTAGGAGTAATTTTACAATAATTGACGTTTTCAGGTCCAATTGTCCGCGTTGGGCCCAACTTGCTATCGTTCGCTGATCCCTCGGCCCTGCGTGATATTTACACATCCAAAGTATTTGTCAAGGAACAAGTCTTCTATGTTGGTCCACCAATTTTAAAAACTTAGAAAGAAAATAAAATTGACCTGATAAAGCGGGCAAAACGAATTTTTCAGGAGGAGCATCTATTGAGCTTCACGTACGAGTTCACCTCCATCCACAAATAGCCTATCAGTTGGGATTCTAAATTCTTATAGTGATCCCGAAGCTCACTCCCAGCGACGGAAACTACTTTCTCGCGGGTTTTCACAAGCTGCTATGCGAGATTTCGAGCCGACTGTGGCAGCTAAGATCAACGTATTGTTGGAACAATGGGCAAGGATTGCATCCACCGGCTCCGCTGTTGATATCTATCACTGGGTCCATATGCTGGGGTTTGATATTGTCTGTATGCTACGAATACTCTTATAACTAGAAGGCATATTCTAACTGTTTCGTTGATCATTTGATGTTTGATGTTGACCCAGGAACTGTTGCGACAGGGGCGGAGAGTGAGGTTATGCAGTACATGCGTGCGTGGAAACCTACATATATATATGTAAGGGCACGATTCTAAAAATATAGTATATAAGTTAATGGCTACTATAGAAAGAGTTTCTGCCGCAGCTTCAAACCTGGGGCGTGTATCTTCCCGGATATGTCGGAACTTACTTTCGCAAAGTCAAGAAATGGAAGATTGTTAGTCAGCCCCACTCGCCCTCTGATAGATCGTTCATGCTAAAAAGGACTGTGTAGATGGCAGTAGAAATTGTCCGTTCTTGCAGGGTTAATGGAACAAAGACAGCGTTCTTGAGTCGCGTCTTGGATGATGAGAATGAGAAGTCACTTCCAAAACTTACAGACTCTATTCTTGCAGAAGAATGCATGAGTGGCATGTTCGTTAAATTACTCTAGGTAGACTGTATCTACTGTAGTGACTGACGACGATACAGGTTTGGAGGTAGCGGTACGACTGCTAACACGTTTGTGTACCTGGTCTGGGCTGCAACTAGGCAGCCGGATGTAACTCGGACGTTGCAAAAGGAATTGGACAAATATTTTCCAGACACCACTGTCACTCCTGACTATCTAGTCTGACAACTTTCCAATAAAGCGAATAAAGGTTTCCTTTGCTAACATTGATTGTAGACTTGTAATACAATGCCCTATCTAAACGCTGTCATACATGAGACAATGCGACTCTTCCCAGCTACAATTGCAATGCTTCCACGTACAGCAACAACAGATACAATCGTTTCCAATGTCCACATACCCAAAGGGGTAAGTGAGATCTGGCAAATTATCTATTACAGTCACATGAGCTGATTAGTAACATAGACAAACGTTGGCACACAGAATTACACCATTCACCGCTGTGAAAGCATCTTTCCCGAAGCTGAGAGTTTCAAGCCGGAGAGGTGGCTCGTGGACGACTCTGCATCGTTAAAGGAGGCGTTCACACCGTTTTCTCTAGGGCCACGAAAATGTATTGGACTTAAGTAAGTTACCAAAACCAATTTTAATATTTACTTATCTAATTTCTAGCCTTGCGGAAATGGAACTCAGAATTTTAACCGCGGCGTTCTTCTTAAGGTTCGATGTTAGTCTTGATTCGTCAATGACTGAGGCAGATATGGTCCAGTACGACACTTTCAATGCCGCACCTGTCGGTGGAAAGCTGCTAGTACATTTGAAAGCGAGGGCAAAATAGATATTTGAAAGAAAACCTAGGTTGACGAGATCACTAGCTGTAATTAATGGAGGATTGAAATTGAGGCCTGAGAGTGTTGATAGACAGCCTCGGTCTGCTCGGAAATATCCCTTTCAGATAGCATTAAACCTATGATAAACGAGAATACGTGAGGGTAAAAACCAGCCGCGAATTTAACATTTAGAATCCTGCGAGAGTAAAAGTCTACAATCTAAATTTAATGTAGCATATATCGAGTGGAATGCTCATTTCAGTTCAATGTAGATTCCTTGACGACAAACCGGGGGCTACAGGGCCTTCCTGGACAACTTCTCTATTTCCAGAATCTTCAAACCCACAGAGCAATAATCTTGAGTAGATCGATAGGGTATTAAATACGAGGTCCACATACACATGCGCGGTTATCAACTATTAGTTGCTGGATTTTCTGTTGGATTGAACCCCATTCGGATTGAATTTTAAAGCAAACTTCTGTCGATTATATCATCGGTTGAAGATCATCACATAAAATTTTAGTGTACTTTTTTCCACCAGTTTGAATCAATTTGCAGCTTATTGTTATTGAAGATGGCACATATAGTCCCCGCTGGAGGCTGACAATTCTCTCTATTGTTGAGGTAGAACAAAAGAGGCATAAAACACAAGAAATCGCCTCTCAAAATCAAATTATTCCTATAGTTGTGATCAAACGGATCTCCCAAATCTCCACTTCAAACATTGGTTCACTTTAATCAGCATTATCATAGGTGTTACAAAGCTGCTACTCTGAGCGCCTCACAGCTTTAGAGGCTTTAAAGATCAGATGGAGTGCGTCTGCTCCTGACAAAATGCAGAATTATAACTGGAACGACAGACACTGCAAATATTATCACGGAAAATATTCCAGACGTTGTAGCAAAACCAAGATTTTGAAACATTGGTGGAAAGTAAAATGGCCCAATCTATTAATGCGTATACGTCAGCTTTACGATATATGATAATCAATCAGAGAACTCACAAAAGTCCAGGTCTGTCGAACAAAATTCACAAGAATGCCGATGTCTGTGGAAAGGTGCCTGTGGCTATCAACAGCGTATGTTATCAGTGTGGTAGTGACGAGTTGTATGCCAAAACCGCAGATAGCGATTCCAACATCAAAAGTGATATTCCAATCTCCTGGTGTTGCATTTTGAAGTTGAATACCCCACACAAGAAAACCAACTATAGCAGCGATAAAGCCAGGGTACGAGAGCCATAAACGATGAGATGAAGCATAATAGCCGGTTCGCTTGGTACGCGCTGCAACAAGCATGTCGGACAACATACCACTGACCAGGAAGCCAATCAATGGGCCGATGATCAAGCCGACGAACTGAAGACCGATCTGTTGAGCGTTGAATGCAAACAACTCGTACATAACAGATGGCATCTCGATGATTATAGCTCCACTGAAGTTGAATATAATAGAGTAGGCGACAGTTGGAACAATAATATCCAGATATTTGATACAACTGAGAGGCGAAACGAAGTCGTATAAAGTTATAGGAGTTTTGTCGATGCGTCTAAACTCAAAAAGGCCTACGGTCGTTCCAATAAAATCATTGACAGGACGATACAGTGTTTCGGCATTTAGAAAGAAATGGCCCAGGAAAAGGAGAAAATTCATTATGGCAAAAATGTAGAATGGCCAATCTGGACCTGCATGTTCCACCACAAAGCCCATGAATAGTGGACCTCCAGGTAGACCGACTGTCAGTAGCAAAGTCCACCATGCCATCTTTGCGGCGCGTTGTTGGCTAAAGAACATCGCAGTCACAACACCGCTTCCTACCGCCATAGGGGGGCAAATCAATGCGGCCGTAAGTATGCGGGTTATCATCTGTGTTTTGAAAGATGTACAGAAGCCACCGCCAATATTGCAAGCACAACTACCGATAGCAGAAAGTAAGAGGATAGGACGATGACCATAGCGATTTGCAAGCGGGCTCCAAAGAGAAGGGAAAATTCCAGACGCAAGGATCTAAGAACTATAAGCATGGAAGCAAGTAACTCTAAGGAATTACTCTGGTTCTTACCTGCGCTGATATAAGGTAGGCGGCTGTCGTAATAGGGACACCGTATCTTTCTGCAAGTTTCACCGTGCCAGGTTCGATGCCAGCGCCCATGAACGTGAAGCTCATGGCGTGGAAGGATACCAAGAGAAGATGAGAATTCTTTTTCCATGGTTGCCAATTCAGGGGATCGTGGAGAGAAGTTGATGGAAATGGGGTAAGCTCTAATGTACCATGTAGTCTGAGCAGAATTTCCCTTTGTTCATTATTCAAGGCTGCCCCGTCGATTTCATCTCCTGCAGAACTATCCTTCCACTCTTCTATACCAATCTCTTCAGATTTGTTGGTCTTGATTTGCATATTAGACATCGTAATTGTGATTTCTCCCCTCTCACTTATAAATGGTTTTCAAGGAGATGTTGAAATCAGCGAGTTGCAAGAACGCGAATAAATTCCGGATGGAAGATGTGGTCACATAGGATCAGGTTCAGTTATAGCATCCCTATGGTACGGCTCAATTTTTATATGAGAAATCTATCTCTAGCTCTGGTTGTAAGATGTTGTTCAAACATGTATCATACAACAAGACGGGACCTGTTCCGGTGCTCGTTGGCGGCACCGAACCGAAATTCATTCTTCTTGGCGGGTCAACTCCACAACTAAACCCCGCATTTTAAACTTCCCCGGGATCGTGAAAGTAGTCGGGATTCTGAAATGGTGTGAAGTGCAATCTGAAAGAGCGTCCCCTCATTCTTAGAGCCACTAAATAGTGGTCGATAAGATTTGTAAAATGCGTTGGACTGTGCTGTAGAGCCCTTCACATTGCAAAAAGCCTCGAAGGCAGTGTCTCTTATGCAGGAAATATATTTGTCGGTAAGGCTCTCAGAGGTCATTGATAGCGAGCATGAAAAGGAACTCGGATGCACGAAAATGCATCTGGTAGGCCGAATCCCATGATCTTGGCAAATTGTAAGGATAGGTGCAGATAGGGGGGCTGTTAGTACGTGATAAGTCTTATAGATAGGTATCAAATACAGATCTCTAAGCACAGAGATAAAAACTCTCTTAATCAAGGAAGATCAATTGCAGGATACCAGAGTCATTGCAAAGGCTACAAGTGATGCTCCGATGCGCATGTGGAGTAGACGAATTTCGTATTCTGAGGTAATACGGAATGATGTGCTATTCCACAAGGCGCAGGGCGTTTATGACATTTTTTTTGAAGCTATTTCTCTACGGGCCGCCAAAAAGGGGAACTTAGCAAGCCAATATATTTTTATTCTCAGAGATTTAAAGGAGATTCTAATATCGAGCCTGAATATACTGAACGGCCACCCGTGCCATTTAAACGGGATCAAATTCTGGTGCTATTAGATTCTCTGTACTCCGTACATGGTAGCAAATACCGGCATTGAGCAGCCCCCGTGATGTACGCTTTCCATTATTTGTAGTTATTTTTGCTAGAAGAAAAAGACATTGGAGGAGATCAAAGAGCCATGGCCCTATAATTTTGGCAGGGGCAATCTCCGCGATTTGAAATGACATGTTCCTTTTAGACTAGGTAGAGGAAACAAATACTAATATTTTTTCGGATTCGAATGACGGGGCGAGGGACACAGGGCGGAAGTTTTGCGCCGAAGCCTACAACGAGAAGGGTATAAAGTTCCAGCGCTCAGAGGGCTTCCGAAATTTACAAGTCCCCTTCCGAGCTCGCACCCGGTCTTAGCTCGCTAGCGTTCGCCGACGCCTAGTTCACTAGGGAGCGGTGGAAGAATGACTTGACTCGAGCACAATGTATCACAGATTATGATTCCGAGAGGTATGTTCTAAATTTCTTACCCCAGATACAATGCTCGGAGATATATAGCACGCTGAAATTTAGTTGGCTTCTTTCAGGTCGGCGCTTCGAAATTTAATTTTCTCCCATATAAACTCACGTCGAACACTGTTGCAATATTTCACCGCTATTTGTACATTTTCTGAAGCTGGTAGCTTCAAAGAAACCAGCCCCCAAAAGCTCTCTGCGCATCAATTGTAGCTCATACCAGGCGAAATGGGTTGGTCTAGACTTATCAGATTTGTTGATGAACATGGGGAGACCACGTTCGGAGATCCTTGCATTGATAAAGATATCGAATTGATAGCAAAGCTGAATACCGGCGAGCTTTATGCTGTGAAATACGACGGAATTACCCCATTCGCGCTGTCCAGCCCCGGCGAAAAGGTTCAAGTGAAAAGTCTACTGGAGATCCTCAAACCTTCAGATGTGCCAGTCGTTAGATGTATAGGCCTCAACTACATGAAGCACAGTATGATTATGACCTAGAACTGCTATCTCCATTTTACTAATAAAACTATAGTTGCAGAAGGTGGCCGGAAACCGCCCCCATTCCCTTCACTTTTTATGAAAGGGTCTAACAGCATTGCGAAATTTGATGAAGATATTCCTGTCCCGAAAATCGCACAAGGGAAAGAATTAGATTACGAGGGTGAATTGGTAAGTCAACTTGCACACCGATAGGTGTCACACTTGTTAAACCGGAATCTAGGCAATAGTTATTGCAAGGGAAGGAAGAGATATCACTTCAGAAGACGCTCTATCATACATCGCTGGCTATGCACCGTCCAATGATGTCACAGCTCGAACTTGGCAAAGGGATCCAGCGCATGCTGGTGGTGTCCCACAATGGTGTTTTGCTAAAGGATTTGACAAATTTGCTCCCATTGGCCCGATGCTTGTTTCGCCTTCAGTAGTCGGTGCCGCTAATACACTGCGGTTGCAGACATTCGTCAATGGGGAGTTGCGACAAGATGCCAATACCGACGATCTCTTGTTCAATGTGCAGAGGATTATTAGTTTCTTGAGCCAGGGAACTACTTTGGAGAGAGGCACTGTCATTATGACAGGAACTCCTGCCGGCGTGGCTATGGGTATGAAGAAGCCTAAATATCTAAAAGAGGGGGATGTTGTTGAGGTTAGGATTCAAGAGCTTGGAAGTTGCATAAACCGTCTAGTCTATGAATAGAGCCAAGGTTCGTGGAATAGGAATTCTTCTAAGTCGCTGGATGCTTGATCCCGTGCCTTTTGCCCCGAAAACAATCTTGCTCTAAAATCACGTGCTGCGTTAAGTCTGCCTGCAGTAAGACTCCTTGAAACTCTATAAGAACCATCAACCCATATATTATCCATGTCCCACGACACATCTTAGACATTATCTGCTTCCATCATGTCCGAAACAATTTCCAACGTTTATAAGGGGTCCTGCATTTGCGCTGGTGTTTCTTTCACTGTCCAGGGAGTGGCAGAAAAGGTGTTCTCTTGTTACTGCGCAGACTGCTCTAAAAATGCAGGAGGTCCATATCAAATTGTGAGCAGGCTTTATTGATCTCGTCTTCCATCTATATCACAACTGATTTGGTCCGAGTGTGCAAAATATCCACATAGTGCCGTGACAATCCAAGAAGGCAAAAGCCTGCTAAAAACTTGGGCCATCAAACAGACGCTCACTGGATTTGATAAGCATAAAGTTTTTTGCGGGCAGTGTGGCTGCACTCTTTGGACGATTCCAATGCATCACGGAGGAAATAAGTATATTATCAGGACATCTCTGCTGAATGGGTGGTAAGTAATACAAAATTAATATCATTCTTCTATCTTCGTCAGAGCTGGAGCGATTCACTAAAATAGTTTTCAGTCCCGATTTCTGGAAACCGGAGGCAGAATATTTTGCTAAGCTGAGACCTAAATTTCTAGAAGCTATTAACGGGGTCCGTGGGTTTGAGACAATGCCGTGAAAGTATAGTTGGCTTCTCAGTATTTGTTTATTTCCATGTTGCGCACATGCGGATAAGGTAGATACAAAGTAAAATTGCACTTACATTAGATTCAATTGGAACTATTCGCAACTGATATTCCTCATCCCGGAGCCAATGATGCTCATCCGCCGTGCGCGGAGCAGAAAAGGCGTTTGTTCCGTTAGCTCCATTTCAATGCCGAACTATTCGCTTTCAAAATGCTAATGCCTCGGAACCTTTGGCGAGCTTGCTCTCTGTAAACCCCTTGCCTCCCTTTCAGCCATGCAAGCCGGAGCGGAAGCGGAATATCAGATTATCAGGAACCCGTGGCTATTTCATAGCTCCTTCCGGAACAATCGAGCAACAATGGGAAAAATGATTCCTCGTGTCCGGCATTGATCCCGGTTTGATATTATGGTCAAACGAGTTAGCTATACTGACTTATACTAGAGTTTAATTCCATTCTTAATATTTGTATAGTATTGCAAGAGCTCAAAAGGAACTTTTATCGGGATGCATGATCGACTCAACGCAGCTGTTATTCGAGACAAACCTTCAAGAACTAAAATGGAGACAACGTTTATTGATAACATCAAAACCAAACATCTAGTGCCGCTATGGAGTCAAATGAGCAAAATGGTCCCACCATCACCAAACCCCAGTGCAGTGCCAATTTGCTGGAAATATGCCGAAGCGCGACCCCACCTCTTAGAAGCTGGCCAAATAGTGGGAGCTGAGGATGCCGAACGGCGTGTCCTCATGTTAGTCAATCCAGCCCTTTGTAAGTCCTCCAAATCGAGCCTTAATTTCCTATACTCACGTATCAGACCCACCCTATACAACCGACACCATATATGGCGGACTTCAAATTATCCTTCCAAATGAAATCGCGCCAGCTCATCGACACGTTGCATTCGCAATTCGTTTCATTATTGAAGGGTCTCGCGGCTTCACCGCAGTGGAGGGTGAGAAGATGTACATGGAGCGCGGCGATGTGATCTTGACTCCCTCATGGTATTGGCATGACCATGGTAATGAAGGCGAATCGCCGGTTATCTGGCTTGATGGGCTTAATCTACCGCTATTCCAGCACGCGCCCGTGAATTTTGCGGAGACACACACTGAAGCGCGCTATCCCAGCAAGTAAAAGACTCTGGAGAATAATTGCAAAGTGTATTTGTGGGTCACGCTGACTCTGTTTACAGGTACTCAGAGAAATGTCAATGGCGATACCCATGGAAGGATGTTATGACTTCCTTCACAGCTCAGCCCGGAAGCCATCGAATCCATCACTATAAAGACGGAGACCAGCCGCTTTCAACTACTCTTGGCGCACAAGCTGAAATGATCGAGCCTAGTGCCGAGACGGCTTTTCATCAGGAAGCAACTTCATTTATTTATCACTGTTATGATGGTACTGGAGAGACATCTGTCATAACTCCGTCAGGAAAAAATATTTCTATTAAGTGGCAAAGGGGAGATACTTTTGCGGTACCTGCGTGGTCACAGGTGCAACACAAGAACAAGAACAAAAAGGAGGCAGCTTACCTATTTGCTATTAACGATCGGCCCCTTTTGGAAAACTTGGGGTTGTATAGGGAAGCTAGTTGAAAATAATATTGTGTCTAATATGAATATATAGCCGAATATTCCCTCGCCATTAAGCAGCATAGTCCCAAATTATTAAAGTTCAAATTATATATAGAGTATAAGAAGAGTTAGGCCTTCGAACCTAAGCCCTATTATACAAAATAACTGTGTGGTAACAAACTGCACACTAAATATGCTAGAAACTCAATTGTTTTCTGTAAATCTCTACTTTCAATAAATAGCTGGAAAAGCGTTTTCATCTATATTCTGCAGTTAGTATTCAAAACTCCTCTCTGGTTTCTAGCTTATTTATCCTGTAGTGAAAAGGTCGTAAATTCTCTCCCTATCACAATTATGACTCTCATTTATCTCATCCTAATTAACTCCTTTCTACTGTCTAAGTTCTGGCTCTTTTCTGATGCTACCCGATCTCGAAAGAGGGATGGTCGGCAGATTATTTTCAGTTGCAAACCAGATAGAATAACTTCAACCAGATTCCTGCAACCCTAACCAAAATCACTCTCACTACCGATACTCCTCTGCTCATGTCAATAATATCGGATTGCAAATTGATCTGCGGCGATCTCAGTTGAAGCCCCAAGGACGGAGTTCATAACACCTTTAATTTTCAGCTACCATATATTACCGCAATACAGAAGATATATCATCTAAATCACTAAGGAATAATCTTCGCTTCCCTTAGCATGCTGAAAGTCTTCAAATACTCATGTAATGAGTCCCCTGCCCCAGTCCACCCGATTCGCCTAGATCGCGAAAGGTCATAATGTCGATCAAAACCGGGTAAGCCCAACATAACGTTCATGAAATCCCAGCCTGCAGTTTCCAAAGCATCCTCTCTAATTCCCGTCCGCTCCGTCCACTCTTTCCATTCATCCCTATGCTTCATCATATATTTGACACCCGTCAAAATGCCATCTTCTGGGCCCGTTCCCCTTAGGCCAAAAAAGGCACAAAGCGAGTCCCATTTCTCTGCCCACGACGTCCCCGCATCTTGTTCGCCGATGTTGAATGTGGATCTGCTAGAAAGCTGCCTATGCATGGAAACATAGATGTGGAAGCGCGCCAGAGCGTCCTGTCCAATATCAGTATAGAGCGCGTTATAGACGGCCGGTGGACCAGGGTAGGGGACAAAGGCGCCGGCGCCATTCTTTGACGCATAGAAAGAGAGGAATAATGCTATGGATTGTGCGAGGTTCATGGAGTTGCGGTTCGGTACAAAACCGATCTGGGAGGGTTAGCCTAGAAGTGAAAAAACTGCCGCGATCTATACCACGCCATCAGGTCTGACTTCAGCGAATGTCCATGTTTTGCCTTGTGATAGTCGTGAAAGCGTGTCATACTGGCCGTAGTACATATTTTCGCTTGCATACGGCTCTGGAATCCGATCCTCAGATTCTTGACAGGGTACTTTCGGGAAGCCGATCTTGTCGGCGACGTCGAAGCCGTATGACTGGAAGATATTGATCATTATATACGTTTCCTGTGAGATATATAGGATATGCAAACCTTTCCGCCGGTCTGTAAAGTGCAGAACTGAAATTTGTGACAAAGCTTTTCCACAGCCCTGACAGCATTTTCAAGAATCTCTACATTTACATCTCTTAATATCTTCCTCCCGTTATCTTCTCCAGTATATGCTGTTTCATGTCCAGTGTATGCTTGAAAGAATGTCTACTTAGTTATATAATACTTTAATAAAAAGAACTTCAACAACAAGATTGCATTTACCTGCAAAATAAACGTGGGTTACACTCTCAATGCCTTCAATATCTCTCAGTCTATCCTCGACCCTTTGAACCCCGGCGGTGAGATCAATTCCATCAAACAGTCTAATTCTATCATCTTTAGGCAAGTAAGAATCCTCTCTTGCCAGAGGACGGTTGGTTAGGCCAATGACACGGTCGAATGTCTGTGGCGTAGGATAGTGCAAGGCTTCTTTCATAATTGCCCAGCCTGTAATACCGGAAGCTCCAAAGACTAGTGCACGGAATTGTGGCGAAGAAGAAGGCATGGTGAAACGCCTCTTAGGTAGATATTTCCTTTCACCTGAGTATCTTGTACAATGTTAATAATTTATTAAGCTATTATGAAGACGTCTTAAAGGCACCTATATACTTAAAAAATGTCTGTCGGGCAATATATATCCGTCGGAGTTGCTGTCTTGCCGATTAATAAACATTAAATGCTGCACAGGCTATTCAATTTGACGAAAAATATATCTCAATATAATAGCAGATTAGACCTTATGACAAGTAGCGGTTGACGGCTGAGTTTCGACCGCCGGCTAATTGTTCCTCCGGAATCTAGTCTAGTCTAGGTATCGCGGCTTATGCACCCGGATTTGAGTTTCCATTACCAAACTAAATTGAATGAATCAGAATAGAAAATGGCCACTCCGGATTGTACTCCGGTGTGACGGGTTGATACCCGTGGAGCGTCTTGGTGCCTATGGCACCTTAAGGTACGGGTCGAGCCACCTATGAGACGATTCAATACATACGAATCACCTTATGAGGCAACACAATACGACGAGGCGACTTACAAAGTGACTTACGTGCTATCAGGCGTCTCAGCACGTGATAGTCCTACCTTGTCTCGCTTCCCCTTTTCTTCCCTAATAGAGTAAGAGATGATTATAGCTCAATGGTACGCCGGAAATAAGGCTCTACCTACCTGTGTATATAAGCCCTGAGAAGGATGAAGAAGAACTTCTTTCCTCTCCTTAGTTTATTATTAACTTGAGAGGTACACTACGATTTTGAATAAGAGCAACACAAACCCTTGACACTAGGAAAGCAAACGCGGTTGTACTAGTATCTTTAGGAAATGTTAATAAGAAGCAGGGACCTGTATAAGGCGTACTTGTTGTTATGGAGTTAAAGAGTAGTGCTAGACCAGAATGTAACCGTTGTTACCTTCAATATTGTAGCCTAGCTATTGGCGTTAGTAAATAGTTAAATCTGGACAAATCTCACCTCATGGTACAAAGGCTCGCTTGCTTTTTTGCTCCATAGTACAAAGCTCTTAGCCCACAATTCAACTGCTTACTTACTCTTTTACCCCATGGTTCAAAGGTTCGCTTATATGTTTTCGCCCCATGGGGCAAGACTTCTACTCCTAACTCAAGGCCCAAGACCTGTTTCCGGGTAGGAAGGTCCTCAAGTTACTGGAATGGGTTTTGGATTGATGGGAACCAGCTCATTCTACGGCAAAACTAGTCCAGATGAAGAAAGACTAGGGTTTCTAGACCGCCTATACGAACTTGGCGAACTATTCTGGGACACCGCAGATGTGTATGGGGATAGTGAGGAACTCGTTGGAAAGTGGTTCAAGCGATCTGGTAAGCGCAACTAAGTAAGCCTTCCGGACCAACAATCCATTTTGGGTTACTAGCCTTTATTAGATCTTCCTTGCAACTAAGTTCGGACAATCTAAACATAGTGGAGCTGGCAGAGTCAATATTAGAAGTGATCCCGAATATGTCAAAGAAGCTTGCACAAATAGCTTGAAGAGTCTTGAGGTGAATCACATTGACCTTTACTACTATCATAGAGTCGATAGGACGACTCCAATTGAGAAGACGGTTCAGGCGATGGCGGAGCTGAAGAAGGTCTCTTCAGCGTATTGCTAATGCCCAAATCTTATTCAGACTAGAGAAGGGAAGATACATTATTTAGGACTCAGCGAAATACCGGTAGACACTCTCCGCCGAGCTTGTAAGGTCCATCACATTGATGCCCTTTAAATCGAGTACAGTCCATTTGCCATGGAGATCGAAGACCCAAAGATCGAACTCCTAGAGACTTCCCGGCAGATTGGTGTCGCAGTTATCGCATATTTACCTCTTGGTGGCGGGTTTATTACTGGGAAATACCAACCACGTGCCGACCTTGAAGCCGGAGACCCTCGCAAGCTGCGCCGCGATATCAGACGGAGAACTTTCCTAAGAACTTGAAGCTTGTCGACAAGATCGTCGAACTGGCAAAGAAGAATGGCTGTACACCTGGTCAACTCAAGCTAGCTTGGCTCATGGCCCAAGGCGTTGATATTATTCCAATTCTGTACATGAACCAGGTACAGGTCTTTCAAGGCAGGATCGCTAACAATTCCAAGTGGAAGGAAGAAAATAAAATATTTAGAAAACCTCGGTGCACTGAATTTGACACTGACGGTGGAAGAAAATGTAGAGAGTAGGAAGGCGGTCGAGGGCGCTGAGGTGTATGGGGACAGATTTCCTCCTGTGTTAGTCCTCCCTATCGCTCTGGTACTAGCTAATGACATCTAGATGGCTATAGCTCTATTTGCCAATACACCGCCTTTAAAAAAGCAAAAATTTTGAAACAACTGTCTGGTGAGAAAGTGACACCAGAGTGGTGTGAAGAGAGAGCGGCCGTGAAAAGGCTGTATTATCGAATCTAGTTCGCAGTGAAGGTCCAGTCATTGGCTGCTTGAGGTACAAAATACAAAATACATTCCCTTTTTGTATTCTATATCTCAAACCGAGTTCATCAAAGAAAAGAAAAGGATGAGTTGAGGTATATGTCAGACGAAGTCTTTGTTCTGACCGTCGAGAGGTGGCAGAGAGGGTTACCTATTGTGATGTGCACGAAGTTCAGATTCGCACCCGTACTACAAACAGAGCCAAAAGACTAAAGTATTCGCGACCAAGCTGCGAATACACCTAATACTATATATATACCTGTCAGTGCACCAGCCAAATGCCCTGCTCCTGACATAAATAGTCTCCAGGAGCTTTACACGGGCTGCTTCTGCAATATTAAGCTATAATGTACCGCTATCCTCTAGAGGCACGTCCTCGTGACAAATACCCCTCTATGACAGCTGTCTTAGTCCCTGTAAGAGATAGATATCCACGGCGAGGATCTTGGCCGCTGTCCGCGCGATTGTGTAAGGTCTTAACTTCTTAGATAGCGCGATTCAACTTTGGGAGCGCGCAGAGGCACCGGTAAGCTTGGTAAGAAGGGTAGCAGGGATCGGGATAGAGAGTTCTGCTAGAGCCTTCGCAAGATGATATTGGCTCGTTGAGGAGTCTATAAGATCCTTCAATCGGAGAATAAGGTAGAGGAGGTGTGTAGTACTTCTTACGCATACGGTATCCTAAATTAAAAGCCATTGCGTGGTTTGAAGAAGAAATTAAGAGATTTTGTTTACATCCGTATATCAAAATTAGTGGTTTCGGTAATTATGGCCCGTGCGTCGTAGTCTGCCACCTTTTTCTCACACGCACAGGCCCCCTAACGGCAAAATTCTCGCTAATCCACACCGCCCGTTAGGCCTTCAATTACCCCTCAAACCCCACCGCTGTCTTACAACATCCTGACGTCAGACCTAGCGTATACCTTTATACAAAACGGCTGCCTTTTTATCTCCGGGTAATTGAAATCTTCAAAGATGGGGGTTTCCCGCTTCCACCTTTTGCATTTTGTTCAAGTTTTCTTCAGTCATTGACTTCAAAATTGTAATCTTTTCACGATGCCAAACAATACAAACCCCACTATTGAAGGGGGGAAGAAAATTGTAAGGGAGAAACCAAGTGTGCTCGTCAAGCCACAACTGATTCACATTGCAGGTCTTTACAGGAGGCAGTGGAAAAGCAGGAAGGCATGTCATACCTGAACTTCTAAGCAAAGGCCACAAGGTCCTGAATCTTGACCTGGTCCCTTTTCCTGATCCATCAGCGGATGTCTACACAATGAAGACAGATTTGACGGACTCCGGACAAGTTTTCAATGCCTTGACGTCCCATTTCAACATGTCCGGGTACAGTGACGGCCCAGTTCCTGGACCTCCCGATGTGGTTATCCATTTTGCTGGTCAGCCGATCACTTTTGCTCTACATATGGCATATTCAGAGGTATTAACTAATATTCATAGCCTATGCACGAAACATGCTCGTCCCAGATTCGGAATGTTTCCAAGCAAATGTTCGGTCGACATATAATGTGGTCGAAGCTGCCTGTAAGCTAGGTGTCAAGAAAATAATAATCGCCTCCTCAGAGACAACCTACGGGGTCTGCTTTGCTCAAGGAGACACTGACTACCATTCTTTTCCCTTGGAGGAAGACTACGATGTTGATCCTGAAGACTCGTTCGTCCAATCTCACATTCATCACATGTTTCTTCTCGCTGACAACTCGCAGCTACGCACTCTCCAAGATCTGTGGCGAGAAAACAGCTCGTGCTTTCGCTCGACGCTTCAAAAACGATATTTATGCCCTTAGAATCGGGAACGTCATAGAACCTCACGAATACGCTCAAAAATTCCCTGCGTTCCTTGCAAACCCGGCCTCTCGTAAAAGGAATGCGTGGAGTTACATCGACGCCCGAGATCTGGGCCAGATTTGTGACTTAGCAATCAGGAAGAGCGGGCTAGGATTTCAGGTGTTCAACGCAACCAATGATACGATTACTATGAGAGGATCGACGACTAAGGAGTTTTTAGCAAAAGAATGTCCGAATGTTAAAATAACTAGGGAAATAGGTGAATACGAGGCCCCATTGAGCAATCGAAAAATTAGAGAAGTGTTAGGATTCAAGGATGTTCATGATTGGAAAAAGTATGTCTGAATTCAGAACACTTTTAACATTTTGCGAAATACAAAGATCTTTGCTTTCCACTAGTTTTTGTTCAAAGGAGCAAGTCAAAAGCATATATAGGAAAGACGGCCTCCTGTAACAGGTTGATACCCGTAGAGCGTCTACGACGAGACGACTTGCGAAATGATTCACGTGCTATGAGGCGTCTCAGCACGTGACAGTGCTACCTCCCCTTTTTCCCATACTTCCCTAGTAAAGTAAGAGATGATTATAGCTCAATGGTACGCTGGAAATAAGGCTCCACTTTCCTATGTATATAGCCCTAAGAAGGATTAAGAAGGACTTCTCTTCTTTCCTTAGTTCATTCTTAACTTGAATTAAGGTACACTACGCTTTTGGATAAGAACCGTACGAACCCTTGACAGTTTATATATTTGCCCCACGGTGCAAAGCTCTTGCACCACGGTTCAAAGGCTTACTTACTCTTTTACCCCATGGTTCAAAGGTTCGTTTACCTGTTTTCGCCCCATTGGGTAAGACTTCTACTCCTAACCCGAGGCCCAAGACCTATTTTTGGGGTAGGACGTCTCAGCTGGCTTTTACATGATAAGATTTAAATATAACCATGAAATAATTACTACTCTAGGTAAGATTGAGTAGCAAATAAGAGTAAATACTTAAATTGAAAGTGTAGTCTTAGGTGTAGAATTATTAAGACTAGGTAGTAGCTGCTACTTATTGACCAATATTTTTAAGAATTCCTCCTTCCTGGCTATCAAGTACCTCAATGTATGAGAATGTATGTGCTTTTCCAAGGTGTCAAATTTCCTACTGTGTAGTAGCCAGAATAGTGGTATTAATTGGTGTCCCAGGCTCCACCGTCGCTGAACACACGGCGTTGCAGAGACCCAAGCAGTTGGGTAGATCATTGTGCCCGGTACAATAAAGTGTACACAAAACTGAGCATACTGCCTAGGTAGGAGACAGGTATTAGCGAAACCTGCTTAGGAGCTAGTAGTAGATAAACAAGAATAGAAGAGCTTAGAGAATTAAGTTCTCTTAGCAGTCTAACTTACTGCGGGGACGCCCTACAGATTCTTTAGTTAGCAAACTGCGAAGGCAAGCGGGAGAAGAGAGTAGAATATAGTAAGTGGATAAGAAGTTAAATCACCCTTTTTATAACAGGAGCATCTTCGAGTGGCAAAGCCAAAGCACCGCCTAGGAGCATGCACACTATAGTAATGGAGAGCTTCATAGTATATTTGAGGTATACAGCGAGGTGTAATTTTATTTAAGTAAGATATCAAGTGCTTAGCAGTGAGAAATTTTGGAACTACTTAGAGATCTCTGTAGTGGAGAACTTTTATATTTATACTTCAATATTACCACCTCGGCTCGAGCTGCAGCCTCCCCAGGCCGCTCTACTCTTTTTGCCGCTCAAGTATACGATAGAACGTAGTATAATGATAACAGACTACTGCAGCATCTAGGAGCCAGCAAGGTATGAATTTTATCCGGGTGCTTTGGCTACCCTCGCGCAATATTGTAATACAGTTTTCCTAAGGGCCAGCTTTGCCTTTAAAAATTAACATATGATAAGGCTCATATTTGTATGGACCGGCTAGTAATATGCACGGCTTTAAGGAAGGATAAGATTCGAATCATGGAAATTTCCTAACGTGAATATGCTATTATTAAAAGGAGCAGTGCCCCAGGGGCGAGACTTACGAAAGCACCAACTAACGGAAATATATACAGTATTAGGCTAAATTATTTTCCAATGCAGCTGAAAATATAAAGAGTCCTTTTTACAGATAGGACTGCTTGTACAGAAATATCGGTTCAATATCTCTTTATATTCTTTATATTTTTTATATTTTTTATACTCTTTTTCTAAAGTTTGAATCTCTACTAACCGGAAATGAATTATTTTATAAGAATTAGTGCTCTTACGTTTCTACTAGTTGCCCCTATTTGTGGAAGCAATTTCGTGGCACACTCGGTTCATGAGCGGCGGATTGAAAACGCCAACCTCTGGAAGAAGCAGCCTATCGATGTCGATTTGACGACTCTCCTACCCCTTCACATTGCCCTGGCTCAGCAAAACCTCGAGACTGCCGAAGAGGAGCTAATGCGAGTCTCAGATCCTGACTCTCCCTACTTTGCTCGGCATTGGAGCCCTGTGGAGGTTATATCGAGGTTTGCCCCGGCTAACGAAACCTGGGCAGCTGTCTTGAGATGGCTTCAGTTGTCGAATATTACCAATAACCAACTCTCTTATTCTCGTAATAGAGGTTGGCTGATTGCTAATGTCACCGTGGGGGAGGCGCAGAGCCTGCTTCTAACCCAGTACTATGTCTATACCAACCCGAAAGGAGACATTTCTGAGCTAGCCTGTGAAAAGTACAGTTTGCCCGACTCTATTCGAGGGCATGTGGACTTCATAATGCCCACAGTCCACTTGGGAGTTGGTGCTGCGGGTCTGGGAGTACTGCCCAATGTCAGCCGGCGCTCTGAGCAGGCTTTAAAGCCGAAGTCCTACCACCAAGGCCGCACGGCTCCTAAGCATATTGCTGAGATCGAGCCACGGTCCAATATCTCATTTCCGCTAAGCCTCTGTAGTGAGTACACAACTCCCGATTGCCTGAGGGCAATTTATGGCATTCCTTGGGGAAATATAAGCCATCCCGACAATACTTTTGGGATCTTCCAGTTATCATGGTCATCCTGGCTCCCTAAGGATCTCGATAATTTCTTCAGCATCTTTAATCCATTTTTAATCGGTAAGCGACCTACGACCACCTCAATCGATGGAGGTTATTGGCAGGACATGGCTCAGGGATTCATCTGGAACGCAGAGCCTAGTATTGATTTTGAGTACGCTATGGCCTTGACTTACCCGCAAACTGTGACCAACTTCCAGGTGGGAGATGAATTTGAGCCCGGCACTCTCAACGATATGCTTGCCGCATTCGATAGTAGCTACTGTGAAGCGCTCAATGCTACTATCGATGGGACATGGCCAGATCTCCAACTAGGTGGATATAATAGCCCCGCCGATTGTGGGAGATTTCGCCCAGCTAGCGTCATTTCGCTGTCGTATGCCTGGGCTGAGGCCAGCTACACGCCGGCTTATCTACGTCGCCAATGTTTCGAGTTCCTTAAGCTCGGCCTCCAGGGCGTTAGTATTATCGCCGCATCCGCTGACTGTGGGCCCGCCGGCCAGGACTGCGCATGTCTTGACAATACAACAGATGACCCTACAGCTTCTGGCCGTTTTAACCCTGGGACGCCGGCGACCTGCCCCTACGTTACTGTCGTCGGAGGTGCGCAACTGCCTCCTAACGGAACAGTACAAAGCTTCGAGGTCGCGTTCCACACTGTGTCGAACTCGCGCATCTACACATCTGGCGGTGGCTTTAGCAACGTCTTTGCTACCCCGGGTTATCAGCGTGTCGCGGCGGCTGGCTACCTAGCTAGGGAGGAGAGGGCACTACGAAATATCACTGACCGCTTCAACGCCAGCGGGCGCGGGATACCGGATGTTGCTGCCGCTGCAGCAAACTTTGTTGTTGCTATAGACGGCCAGCTAACACGGGTGGACGGCACGTCAGCATCGACGCCAGTGTTCGCAAGCGTGGTCGTCAGGCTTAATGATGCACGCCTTAGTGCCGGGAAAAAGACAGTTGGGTTTCTCAATCCGGTATTATATGCGAATGCGCATGTTCTGCGTGACATTATTGAGGGTTCGAATCAAGGCTGCGGCGTGGAGGCTTTCCCAGCAGGTGAGGGATGGGATCCAGTTACAGGATTAGGAACGCCAGATTATGCGAGGCTATTGGATTTGTATTTGAGTCTCCCCTGAGCTATTAAATGATATATTATCCTCCAGGTTCTAAGCCCTGATTTAGCAAATTAACCTGGTTTCCTAACTCCCCAGCGCCAACTTGCTGAGCATTAAGTGAAACTTGTACAATCTACCGATAAACTTAGCCCTATTAAATACTGTTGGAGTTGCCGAGCGTAGCTTCATAATATATTTTAATTAGAGAGTTTTAATTATAAACAGGAGGGAAACTATTCGGGACGAGTGTGAGATTGCTGTTAGAAATTAAGGCTTATGCAATAGCAAGTCTGACCCTGTCTGCCTACGCAACGTTTGCAAGACTCAGACAGCCGTTTATCTATAAGTACTATTCGGAATCTCTCCGAGTTTGGCTTGCTTCTCCATATTGTCAACATTTTTCGCAGTTGAACTGTCTTCAATTCTGATCATCTATCGGAACTTTATATCTCCACTATGCCTCGCTTGCTATCTAGCCTCAGCCAACTTGCTATATCTATTCTTCTCCTTGCTAGCAAAGGGGACTCTCAAGGAATTGACAATTGTTATACAGAAGGTGCTGGCTATTGTAATTTGGCTGTTGTTGGTATACAAAGTAGTGAGTTATAAATCTACGGACTCTCCTCGACTGAATATTTAGCTAAATTAAAACTTTCAGAATCAAGGGAGGGCTCAATTACTTGGATAGTAGCTGGTATCTATGATAATTCATGCAACAACATTGGGACCTATTGGGGGCCAAGCCAAGGTGTCCCTATCGATTCACAGCTACCATATACGGTTGACCTCAACCGTCTAGCAACAAGTGGAGATTACGATAACATCGGGATGTGCTACGGCTCCTATTGTTTTCAGAACGACTTTGCTTGCCATCGCCAATCGCTCGGCCAGATTCAAGGCAATAGCTGGGAAGCTAACATATGTACACATGGTTTCTCCTGCTAGTGAGCAGTCGTTTGATAGTGATGGGCTCCCATAGGGAGGGGGGGTTAATGCATAGTTTTAGCTTGATTTTTTTGAATTTACTATTCGCTTACATGCTCTAACCAATAACATCGCAGCTAAGACTTTTGATAGGTGCCAATGATTATTGATATTTCTATCTAATGGCCTTATAAAACAACTACTAAGCTTTGTGAGATATTTAACTCAACTTCTAATATTTCTACCTTAAAATTAGTATATACTTATATTGGGTCGGTATTTACTTTAAACTATATGTACTCTCTGCTGGTATTGACTTCATGCTGCCTGTGCTTCGGGTTAGTATTAACTTTGTGCTGTATACACTTTAGGTTAGTACTTACATTATGCTACATACGATTAGCTGGGTTTGACTTTATGCTAAATATGCTTTGGGTTGTTATTTACTTTACGCTACGTACTATCAGTTGGTTTGAACTTTATATTATATATGTTTTGGGTTAGTATTAACTTTATGCTGCCTGTGCTTCGAGTTTGTATTAACATTGTGCTGAATACGCTTCGGGTTGGTATTGACTTTATGCTATATGTGCTTCGGGTTGTTATTTACTTTATCTAAATGTACTCTTAGTTAGTTGTGACTTTATGCTGTATATTTTCAGGTTGGTATTGAATTTATGCTACACATACTATTAGTTGGTATTGACTTCATGCTACCTATGCTTTGGGTTAGTATTAACTTTGTGCTGCATACGCTTTAGGTTGGTACTGACTTTATGCTATATCTGCTTTGTGTTGTTATTTATTTTATCTAAATATACTATTAGTTGGCTTTGATTTTATGCTATATATGTTTCGGGTTAGCATTGGCTTTATACTATATATACTATTAGTTGGTTTTGACTTTATGCTATCTGCGCTTCGGGTTAGTTTTGACTTTATGCTGTATGCGCTTCGGGTTGGTATTTATTCTATACTACATAAAATTCATGTTAGCATCTACCTTGTACTGTATACACTTCGAGTTGGTATACAATTAAATTTTTTTGCGCTTTTAGCCTGTATCGTCACACATTTCCATGGTTACTATTAGCAAGTAACTAGACTCCTCTAGTCCGTACCAAATTTACTACAGGAATAAGGAATGAGGGGCGATTTTCCTGGTCACCCTAGAATGGGGAATACTCCAGAAGAAGAAGGGGTGCAAGGCAGCTATTGCAGGTGCTCTAGGCACCCAGAGCCCAAAAGGGTATTTACAGTGCCAACAAGCATATGTAAGCCTTAGGCACCAGCAATTATCTATACCGTGATTGGCCACGGGCTGAGACCGTGGAAAGAAGCCTGTAGAGCTAAAATCTAGAGGGACGTTGAAGCCTGTATTTCAGCTATGGAAGTCGTCGTACCGAACTAATTCTCAGCTCTACAGGGCAACAGAGCCTGTAGCTATAGCATGTGATTCAGAGGAATTTGGGCCTTCAGCACCTATAAATATGGGGTAGTCACCACTGTAGAATAAGTCAGTCAATTTAGTTAATTCATATGCCTCACTTCTAGATAGCCTGTACAAACAATAATGAGTAAAGTAAGTATTTGTGTTAGGATTTTAATTCAACTCTAAATATGTGTATATCTAGATAGCTTGGTCTATCTACCCACAATAGCAGTGATCACAGTAAATAGCCAAACCGCCTTGAAGGACACCATTTGAATCACACTCCCCTCCAGAAGCTTCGCAACCAGCTTTATTAGCCTCTGCAGAAGTGTGACCATTGTTGCTTGCGTCGCAGCTCATCGTGGTCAAGGGGACCAGGACGCCATGGTATGATTCCGTATTGGCAGTGGAATTAAAGGTCTGTAGATCTGGTATCGCCTTAATCAAAGTCTCGAAGTCAGTATATCTAGTCTTTTTGTGTAACGGTGATATTAATTTGGGGGTTTAGTAATCCAAACGCCACTAGAGAAAGTAAGGATTTGGAACTAAAAGCTTACTTGTTTCACCGGCGTACTCGCCACCTGCGATGATACGGCGAGCATCACCACCGTTGTTAGCATCCACGACGAGCTTGACGATGACTTCTTCATTATTCTCTTCGGACTTGGTAAAGCTGAGGCTGTGCGTGCGAGAATCGAGAAGGGCTGTTAATATAGAGAATGATGCTTAGTTATTGTCTCCAAGGAGCTAGTAATACTTTGGACTCTTCTAAGTACTTACTTGTGGTGGTAAAATGAGCAAGCCAGTCAGCTTCAGATGTCCACCGACTTTTAGTAAGAGCAAGTAGATGCGTTCCAGTCTGCTTCGAAGTAACTCGAATGTTATATACCTTAACCATTGAGTAAGACGATTGACTTACTGAAGCAAAATGATAGAATAGCCAAGTTATATATAAGGCTGAGAGATGTCTCGAAATTTGGGTAAAAAAAGTTTTGAGGAGAGATTAATATATCAAGAGCATATGCTTTTTTAATAGAGCAATATACCGTGGGAGATAATTAGTTCGAACCAACATTCCATTTTACTAGGGTTATTTTTCATCAGATAACCATGCTCAGGATTCCCAGTAGCGGTAATACTCTATAAATTGGATTTATATTAGTAGAACTAGTCCGCCTGCATTACTCTTGCTTTTCCCTAGTGAAGTATCCTGTGGTAGGAGAAGTACTATTTGGTCCTACCTTCTACCTTTCCAGTAACGTTGCATGCTTATTTAAATCCAAAAAAACAGATTTTCATATGCACAGGCAGCTGAATTTTATCTTGTTGGTTCAGCCGTGTCGCTCGACTGCACTCTTTTCGGGCCGCTTTGGATTAATATATGCAAGGGTTCTATATTACTTATTTCTAGAGCTTCAAAGATTAATTAGACGGATTATAGCCGGCCTTACTCACTATTGATTAGTCCTTTTCATATACGCTGAACTGTATCTATTTGGCCAGGGGAATTTGTGTTACTTTATGTAGGGATTAAAAACATCACCGAAGACCTTGTACATCATGAAGGCACAGAACTCAGAGACAGGGAGTAAATTCTCTAATTAAGTTTTCTCATTCCTGAATTCCACCATTCTATCTATTCCGTTGGAAGTGTTAGAATTAAATCTGCATTAACCTCTACTCTCGTTATTGCTGTAATTCCAGCTAATGGGCCCCGTCGCATAAACATTTCTTCGCAGTGATCGATATGGCCTGGCGTATCTCAGACCTTTCCGAGAGTCACCCCAGTCCAACTGGCTCTCGACTGCTTCTCCACAGATACGTACAGTAGGCAATATGCCATTCGTGTATTACCCAGAATGATATGTTAGTTTGCCTAACCCTCCGAGCTCTTCGACACAGTATTCGCCGTTGCCTTTCTCGTCCGTATAGTAGAACTACTCTCCATTTAGCCCTGGCCCAGCATGATCAAATTCTGGTCAACTCCAGATCGCGGCAGTGTGGTGGTAGCGAATGGACTGATATTGTATCATATACGCAGTTTTGGGCCGCAGGCCCAAGGAAGATTTTCCACAGTGACATGACTGAGAGATGATTTTCGAGTGATAGCTTTCATTCGATATAGTAGACCATGCCTTCAGCCGAGACCGAAAAGTCTAATTATGGCAAGCGTGTAGATGAGCCCATTAATAAATCTCTTGGCGTACCAATAACACTTTATCTCCAAGTACGAGAACGATGGCTGCAAAGATAGAAGCTTTTATGAGTCTAAATCTTGCTGTTTTGTATTGTCGAAGAAAGTCTCTAGATGCCGGTTTAAAATGGAATGAGCCATAGTAATCCTATGAGCTTTTCCAAGAGACGAATTAGTTTCATTTGTATTAAAGTATAGAAACAATGTAAGGCGGAGAGACAAGTTTGTTATAATAAAGTGTAACATAGTACAAGAGGATGGGCTTACAACAAATTTTTCAGGCTCTGCAAGAAAACGGTCTAGATTTAGCCAGATAGTATATCTAAGCCGTTCTATAACCAAAAGTTCCTAGAATGAAGGGAGAATATAGTAGCATGGTATGTACTAGGAAAATAATAGCCATGAGAGGGCAAATCTAGGATTTGGGCACCACAGACAGCTAAAGCTCCTTACAGGCCCAATAGATCACATTTGCCAACAGCTCTGGAACACTAATTTAACGTATATTCAACCAAGTTGCTGATTTTTAATATGTTTAGATGCTCAAATCTCACCCTCACAAGAGTTTAGTTTCTTATAGATGGGTAGACCGGTTTTGCGAGACCAACTCCAATATAGGACTGCGCCGGTTACAATAAAGCCAAACACAATAAGAAGCACTTTTAAAAGAATATTATCCTGATATTTGGAAGAGGTGCTTAAAATACCATCATTTAAACGATCGCTTGTAACGGCCACCTCAGGGCTATCAGGGCCCCATTTTGTCATGTCCGCGACAAAATTACCTAGGTGCTGCATTAACAACATAGCTTTTCAGAGATTCTAGGGATCCTTACCATAGTTTGTGTGCTGGATTAGCCTCTCGTCATCTCTATCGCTCGCAATCACTTGTTCTGAGTTGAAGGCCCATATCCAAGGCTGGCTCCTTGTGTCTAGGTCGAGATGATTCCCTTGCCATTCGTGGCAGCGACGACACTCAATTAAAGCATTGTAGAACCCCTCGTTATCCACGGTTGAGTATATTATCTTTGCTTCAGGTAGTGTAGATGACTTCTTAGGGGCTACATGACTACTGCTTATAGTTAGCGTTAATACTTTTATTTGAGCCACTTCCTGAAAATGAACCTTGTTGTACGAAGACTGAAAGTTGCTCCTGGTAGAATGTAAGCTTTATGGCAAAGAAGACCATATAGTACTAACCGGTTTGATTCGAGTTCGGATAGAAGACCATCATCATAGCAGAATCCATTATCGGTCCTGTGCCAAGTGCAATCCATCCGGAACTATGATGAAAGTAGCCCGAAACTGCCAAGTAGAAGTCAGGATCAAGCGTTGATGATGGGTATACTGCCTTTGCTGCAAAGCAGATATCAAGTCGGGTAGATGTCTTCGCCTCGAGTGTACAGTACTGAAAGCAGTTGATAGCTGTACAAAAATATAGGAGCATAGTGGACATGCTGGAGTAAATAGTTCTCATCATGAATTGTACTGAATTCAAATTTCGGTATTAACAAATTAGAGGTTAGTATTATTGACAAATTTCAGCTTTCTAGAACCCACTTGTGTGTAAGGTTAATCTTATTTCTTTTATTTTTCATTCCTAGAAGCAAGCTAAATACGGATTTCCTGGCAATATAATGGTTATAGTTCTTCTTCGGGAAAGACGAAGCAATATTGGCAAAAGCGAGGCTAACAATACTATTTGAATTAGCCGCGATTTGATATTTACCGGTTGGTTGTTATAAATAGGGTAGGCAACGTCAAGTTTCTTCCAGTACTACATCGATTTAAATAACTCTATAACTAGGCACCAAAATAATACAAAGTGGAAGTATTTAATTGACCCGTTATCTGTTGTACCGCTCCCCTGGAAACCATGTCTACGACCACAGAGTTAAGTCGGCCCACCTACCAACTCTATACCTACTTTGGGTCTACATGCTCCGCTAGAATTCTCATTGCAGCACGAGTTCTTGGAATCCCATTGGAACTACGCCACGTTGACCTTGCCCAAGGTAGTCATCTGTTAGACTCATTCAGTGTTCTGAATCCGAGCCACGCCGTTCCTGTTCTTATCATACAAGGCCCTGACGGAAGCCAGAACGTTATTACACAGTCTGTTGCCATTCTTGAATACTTCGAAGAGATTGAAGGGCCATCACTCCTTCCGCCAACCGATCAACCACAAGAGAGAGCGAGGGTGCGGGAACTAGTGGGCATTATAGCATTGGATATCTTTCCTCCCATTAATGGCCGCATTGCTCGACAGGTGCGTCGTATCCGGGGCGAGGTTAAAGACCAGATTGAATGGGTCCATGGCGTGATGGCAGCAGGTTTTTCGAGCTACGAGGCTATAATCAACCGTTATGGGGGAAAATACTCTTTTGGAGATAAGGTGACCATGGCAGATGTATGCTTGGTTCCGGCTCTTGATATGGCAATTGTTTACAAATTAGATTTGACAGCTTACCCTACCACTAAACGAACCTACGAGGCATTGATTCAACTCCATGCTTTTAAAAAGGAGAGTTGGGCAGTTAAGGAAAATATGTTGATGTAGTGAATATGTCTCTACTTGTCATGAACCGATCAAGAATGGGATGAAAATGGGGTAGCTTGACTATTGAATTGACTCATTGGAAATATGATCTGATTCATTGCTGCCAACTATCCTGCCTTGCTTATTGTGCATCGCCCTGTCATGTGAGTCCTCACACTAGTATACCTAAAAAAAAAAGCCATTTGATGACAAATTTTTGCTTCTAAGACATTCGGTTGTAGAGGGTGACCCAAGGCTAATTCTCCTGAGCTCTTATTCAATTTCCTGCGTTTTATTTATAGTTTGGCGGCGGTTCGTAGTATCCATACTTTGGATGATACAAACTGTCATGTAAGTCCACCTCATGCTCTAAAGCCCATCTTCGAATACTTTCAAAATCTCGGCACTCATGTGTAGTAAGAAAGTCTGGCCAAGGAGAAGGGTTGTCATCTACCCAACTGTAAGTAACTAGGCTAATATCAGAATGACATTGTATGGATTGTCGTAAGGACTCTATACAATGCGCTATTTAAAAGTAAGTCTTTGCTAAAGAATTTAAATATATTACCTACCTGCATGGACACTAAGTGTCTCATCATTGTTGAGAATAGGGTAGTGATCCTGGAATACTATTTTACGAATGTAGTCCTAATAGGAGGCTAGTTCAGTATATGAGAGGTAATTAGTTAGGGTGTACCCACTAAGCAATGAAGTTGGTGGAAAACGTCTAGTGTTGTAAAGAACCCAGAACCATTGGAGAATGGAATAGAAGTTTTGTTTATCATTTGCATCTCCTGTTCGGATGCAGCGTAGTTACCCACTAATTCTATTAGTCATAATAATATCAATCTTAGGGACCACCTACACTTAACTAAATCCATCCAGGCCTTATCAAGAGTGGGAGTAAAGTCACCCTTATATATATTGGTTGTTACAAATCTTGTATCTATTTGCTGTTGAACATATTCGACTGCACTCCGGGCAGGACCTTAAACTTTAAGTTAGCTAATTTCAAATGATAATCGTATTAAACTGACTGTATATTAATGGTAATTGACCTTTCTGTGCCCATTGGAATGCATTTAACAAAAGGATAAGCAAATAAATATTAAACAAAGCCAAGATGCATAGGATATATTGCAGATATCGCAGGCTTGACTTTCTAGTAGCCTTGATACATTCCTCGATTTGCATCGGCTGGGTGAAGACTTTACTCTCCTTGGTTGTAGAAAGAGTCCCATCTTTATCGCTGGGAACAGGAATATATAAATTGAACGTCATGATTAGTTCTGGTGCGTTCTAATGAATGACTAAATAAAATAGCAAAAAAAAAAGGACTTAGGGGAGCTCGAGGCAACGGCAATATATTATACGGGGAAAAGAGCGAACAGCAACTTGGAGCAGATTTGTATTTATGTAAGCTCAGGTGAGCAGCCTAGAATAATAGAATACCCGAGAGGCGTAGCAGCATACGAACACCTGCATATCAGAAGCATGCTTACAGCAAAGTTGATAGTCCTAGCTATATGACTTAATATATTTTTGCAAGGCAGTTTATATTTACACTTTAATACCAACAAACTGTTTATACTAAAGCCATAATATAAAATTTTCACTACAGAAATGAAGTAACTTCCTTGTATAAATCTAAATCCACTATAAAGGAATGTCGTTGCCCCCTATCCCTTATAATCCCACATCGTGTACACCGCGTTTCGTAGCGAATCCTGGTCCTCCTGTTATGCATTACTGCTTATTCCTTGCTCTCGGCATGGCGTTTCTCGTTGTCAAAGGTTCTACCGAAACCCCAGTCTTGGGGGGACCTTTTCTCGTTGTCAAAGGTTCTTCCCAAACCCCAGTCTTGGGGGGACCTTTTCTCGTTGTCAAAGGTTCTTCCCAAACCCCAGTCCTGGGGGGACCTTTTCTCGTTGTCAAAGGTTCTTCCCAAACCCCAGTCCTGGGGGGACCTTTTCTCGTTGTCAAAGGTTCTTCCCAAACCCCAGTCCTGGGGGGTGCGTTTCTCCTGGTGGTGGTTGTAAGCTTTATATTCTTGATTAGACCACTCCCAGTCCTCTGGAGCGTTTAGCATGGCTAGTGCTTTATTCCTTGTTTCTGGAGATAGTGGAGGGTGGTTTTGAAGGCGATCTACCTTAGCTGCACGCTGTTCCACGGCCTCAGTGCTTGGTATAATGGGGGCGGCAGATACAGCCATAATTGTGACGAGCAGGGCAATACTAGCGAGCTTCATAGTGATTGGATGCGAATGAGCTTTTTTGAAAAATTTTGCAGATATTTGGATGCGAGTAAAGAAATGATGCAAGAACTTGCTGCAGAATAAAGAGGATATGCCTTCGGTTTTATATAAGTAAAAGGAATCTCTAATACCAGCTGTAGAGGCACATTAATGGCCTTCTAGTATAACGTTGATACCATATATGGCATTATATTACGTGCTTCAAGAGTTTACACTAGACTTTCAGAACCACTATATATCATATCATGTATATATGACTATAGATCATTTCATATCAAGGGCGTATCTGTACATCCAAGTAAATGCAAATGTAATTATCTCTAATAAGTTCCTTATCTATTATTTTGATTAGCATCATAGTCTCATTATATGTTGGTCTTTATAAAAATACGTTGGAACTTTGAATCATCCTTGGCTGTTGGTATCCGACATGCAGCGTATAGAAGGAGTAGGCGTAGGGGACGCTTTTGATAATTATCCAACTTCCAACAGATATTTATCTATCAGCCTATATGATTGTTATGGCTAATGGGCTTGCTATCTCATTTAGGCTCGGTTTAGTTATAACAACTACAAGCTATTGCAATCTCTAAGATATTGTTACAAGTAAGCCGAACCATAAAATTTCATATCACTTAATTAAGATCTTCTCTCTCTCGGATGTAACGTAGTATTACTTATATTTAGTGTCATCTTATATAATTTCTATTGCGTTGCTAAAGCCGTTATACCTAATAGAAGCGTACCTCTTCTGGGCTTATGACTTAAGATCTGTAACTTGATATCTGTTCTTCTTCCATCATTTAGTAGAAGCTGTGAGTGAATAATGAACTAAGCTGCGTATATAATACCTACTGAGACCTGGTCAAAAATTCATCTCAATTGTCGACATGGCCCCAATTGAAGATACAAGAACTATACATGTCATTTTATCAACAGTGGACCAACTTTGCGGAGGGCCAAACGACCTCGAAACGATAATCACAACGTGTACTGCGACTACCCAAGGAACAGCAAGGGTACTTATTACGATTCCCACAAAAGGAGTTTGTTCTTTATGGATTTCACCCTCGCCTGATCCCTCGACTCTCGAGATCCAAGATGTAATCTGGCAATGCGAGAGCTGGCTATTTAGAGCGACAAGCGCTCCATTAGTCACTTTGTGGAGTCTAAATCAACCAAAGAGCACAAATAATACGCAAACCGACTTAAGAGTGTCATTCTTTCTTGTCTTGGCTAAATTCGAGGGAGAGCTAGAAAGCACAGTGCTATTGCTACGGAATGAGACCGAAGAGGTAAAAGACGCTCAAAGCCGGTTCCTACCTACATCCGGTCTCAATCTCTCCAAAGGCTACTATCACCTAGACTGGCCGCGAGCTTACCGATATGCTGCATTTACTCTACTGGTTCTGGCAGTTGCGTTGTCTCTCTTCTCTGCATACTACCGGTATCATGGTAGCTCCTGGGTGCGATACGACACTCGCGGGAGCGATGGGCCCAAATACCAGCTCCAATTTGATCATCAGAATGTTTCAACTTGGGCTCAATCACACCTGAGCGAGCGAGAGTGGTTTTTGAGAATTGACGACCAAGCAATGATTCCAAAGGAGTTACTTGATGAAGAAGAAATTAGATATCAGAGATGGTTCCAGCAGCGCTATCCGGAAATGAATGAGATCCGATTACAACTGGATTATCTCAATGCGACTTTCTTAGCCGATCCTTACGCGATCCAGGTCCCGTCGGACTACACCTTCCATACAGCGCACTGCGTAAGGGCGGTGAGGAGGTACTGGAAAGCAAAGGAAACAGGAAGGCATATTTGCGCTAGGGATATTGACTATCGCCATATGAAGCATTGCCTAGATGCATTAGACCAATGGGCATTCATTGACGGGCCTAGGATGTCGACAAATGGCGAGGACCTTGGGCCAGATGCTAACAATATAGTCTTGATTTGGAAGACAAAAGTGTGTTGGTAATGTGTAAGAAACCGACCATTATATCCCGCAATATTATAATATTGCTTTTACAAATGTCCTTTCTTTCCTTCTAATCGGTGAAGCCTTATTTATATTTCCATAGCTGTTTTTGAGTTGTACGCTTTTTTTCCGAAAAATTTAACCAAAATCGCATTCAATGTCCTTCACTCTTCTCTTCTCTCTCAGATAATTCTATTAAATCAAGTCCAGTCATAAATCGACCATTTTAAGGACTCCGCTTTATCTGAATAACGCCTTTGAAGCCATCTCAGTGAGCTTGCGGAGCACAAGAGCAGGTAGTTTGACTGCTCTATTTTGTTGATCAATTTGGAAGATGGAGAACGAAGGAGCCGTTTAGATGGCTATGCCCGCGGTTTAGAGTGGCCATAGAGGTCAAAGACATCGATAACAATTATTTGCGGTGGTGGGATGATCAGTATCTATATTCGATGACGGGTCTCGATTGGAAGCTAAGGAAAGAGGCGAAAGGTCGAGAGCGATAGCCAGGGAGCTTTAGGTAATATTAATAGTTCAGTAATATCAATTTGTTGATTCACTATCCTCACTTGTAACTATTTAATCTCCAAACCCTAACCAGGTCCTGAGTAGCTAAGAATACGGTAGTGATCTCGACTAAATAGCCCTTGGCCCTCATGTAGAGAAATCAATCCAGGACGAGGAGCTACAGTCACGCACTTTAATTTCATCTAGCTGTTGCATCACATTGCAAGTTGCACCGGCATGTGGAGATCTCTGACTCATTAATTCGTAACTCATCTACCCATGACGCATGCAGACCTGGGGCAGGTCTATCACGGCGATCAGAGACTTAAGCCGAGTACAAGAAATGCAGGCGGCTGGCTTGATCTGTAGGATTAGACATCCATGAAACTTGCGATCCACTACGAACAACTACGAACAATACAGCCCTTCGTGACCTGGACTGCAGACGTTGTTAATCCCTAAATATTTATAATTTGCATGAATCTTGAGAGGCAAGGAAAGCAAAATGGCGACTGAACAGCAAAGACAGAAGGATCTCAAGGAGCTTGAGCAGGCGAACCTACGATATCTAAACAGCAACCAAACCAGCAACGTGGCAACGTGGGAACGTACGAGACACTCTTGGATCCAAATTTCACTGCAAGCCTTGCAGATGCGAAGTTGTATTCTCGGAAAGAGTTTCTTGACATGATCTCTAAATCACGACCGTTCACTGAACTGTCGTGCAACGATGTAGACATTGGCTTATTTGGCGACGTTGCTCTCGTTGGGCAAAATTCAGCTTCCGCAGTATGGACGGCAAGGTGTGTCAAGGAAGGTATACAGGCGAATACCAGCGCCAAAGTGGAAAATGGATCTGCATTGGGGCCAATGTCATCTGCAACGAGACTTAGAGAACGACGGGAGCGAAGCTGATTAATTGAAGGACAGTAGATGCAAGTGGAAACCATGCACCTAGAAACTTTAACCATCTCTAAGCACAATCTCGTTCGTTATCTTAGATGAATCTAGCGTGCCATGGAGACGTCTGTAATCGTAAGAGCATCGTAAACAGCACAACAGGAAACCAGCAATCAAATTAACTAGAAAAGGCACAGTTTACTGGGGGCAAAACAGCATGCAGGCCCTTGCCAATCCTGAAATTGCGTCACAAGATGGTGACAGGTTGGATGGGCACGAGGAAGCCGGAGATTCCAAAGAGCTGGAAGATAATATACCTGCCATTGCTTCTGATATGCTATGTCTGCATCAAGCCTCCTTACTGATAATCGATCCGTTACAGAAACTATCCACGCCAAATGAGCTACAAAGAAGGTTCTCGAGTCTCTATCCATCGTATCTACCATCCCAGACCCAGCACCTTATCCTCAGCACGACCCAGCAGGTTCTTAAAGAATGCTGTTTCGATTTCACCGTAGCCTCGATGAAAGTACTGCTCAAGGCAGTGTCAAATCTGCGGCACACCGCTATTAATCAGCTTCCAACTACCACCAGCGGAATCAGCTAGACCCTCGAGCTAACCATGAAATTTGCGCACCATCTACAAAATGGCTACCGCGTCGCGTAACTTGAAGAGCTACAATCTGATATCACAGTAAGCTCAAGGTGATGGATCCGAACAAAAGATGCCATGGAGGACACTGTATCGTCCAAGTTACGGGATATAACCCTAAGAACGACGGGGATCCTTGGGTCTTCTTGCCCTTGATCTGACCTTGCTCCACTCACCTCAAGTCACAGCTGGCTGACATTCCTTCTTCGCTGCTATTCTAACTACGACAATTAAGCCCGAGCTTCAATCCCTTACTATTTGTCGTGTAGCCTTGTTAAACTAAGCATGATATGAATGGGAAAGGCACAGCGCAGCTTTACTTGCTTGCGAGGGGTTTAATGATGAAAAGAGGGAAGTTATAAAGACGCTTCATTCCGCTGGACACAGTCCACTGGATGAAACACCGTGGACGGTGATGATCTCTTTACGGTGCAGAAGAGTGCTGGGTTCTCTGGCTGAGAGGTTGTGGAGCTGACGGTAACGGCGGCGGCACTTAAGATTGTTCAGGTAATAGTATTTTGGGACTTCGATACGTGTTGTATGTAAATACACAATTTTACTTCAATGCGCTCAAAGATGCTGTCATGTGACTGTTGACCAATCATAGCATAATAGCACATGAGTTAAGCGAGTGCTTCTCCGATTACACGTGACTGAGAGTTTCATAAAGCAACTAGGGACCACGGCATCCCGCGGAGGCAGGCATAGCAAAGCTTTTCCTAAAGAGCTTTTGGGTGCAAGATATTACTCCGCTTTAAGGGCAACTTTCACGTGATCGTATTTTTTGGCACGTCATGACTTCCTTCTACTTTAATTTCGGTTGACTAATCTGATCACGTGAGAGGGGGAGAAAACTGGAGTCTAGTAATAGCTGCGCTCAATCAGGTTAAGAATACAGGGAACCCACCTTCGCCAGTGTCTTAGGGTTAGGGTTAGGGTTAGGATGCGCACCGGGAGTTGCCACTGTCGCGGCAACCCGGGTAGCTCGACATGAAGGCTTCGGAACACAGTTGCGCAGCACATCTTGTGGCTTTCTCATGGCTTTCCTACCACCACATACAGCGCTTGAGTCGTACATTAATATCCCATTCAACGTATGGCTCAGTATCATTCTCATCATCACCTATGGGTGTGCTATTCGAAACCGGGGCTTGCTTTTGCTCATAGTCCTTGGGGTCAGCGCGACTATCATCGTATTCGACAAAACGTCTACACTCGGTGAAATGACCAAAATCATGTGTGAACTTCCCCTCGGTCTCGGCTCTGTCCTAGCATTCCTCGTTGCAAATAGATCCTTTCAGACCAGATTTCTAACTGCCTTTACGACCTATATTAATATCGCAGTGTATGGCAACATTGGCATGATGGTGGGAACTCCCACAGACGGTACCCTTCGGGGAATATGTAGTAAGGTCACTTGCATTTCACTCTTCATTTGGATCGTCCAACAAGGGCACCGCGCCAGATGGAAGACAATCGTTCTTCACGACGATTTGTTCGTTTTCACTGCCGTCAGCAAATCTTGGATATTTGCACACGCCATCTATAGATTCATTCTTTTGACATTGCCGTGCTTTGGCTCTGGACGCCGGTACCGTCTTCTGGAGCTGTACTCCCTCACTCTGACGTTCGCCCTGTCGTGGACTTCGCACCTTCCATTCGAGTATTGCTTTGGAATGGCCGATACCTTGGTTGTTCCGACGATTGCAGGATGGTCGGCAATTGCAAAAACATTCAATCTAATACCGCGCGATGCAGTAAACAACGACTTGTTCTCAAATCGCATCGGGACTGATGCAGATGCATATCTGAGCGCTGTGTCACTGGCTGTTGCCATTTTCGCTTGTTTCAAGATAGCTAGCGCGCCGCGTCAGGGGCCTCGAGTGTATAGCTAGCTTCTTTTGCAGGGTGGACTCATTGAATAATTTGTAGATTCCTTTGTAATTCAACAGTTTTTCTAGTTGCACAGCGGGGCCATTGTGCTCACATTACTATATATATATAAGGTTTATACAAGGTTTGTTCTATCAACTAGCTTAGTAGGATATAGGATAATTTATTAGGAAGCGGAGAAGAAAAGAGATAAGTGTACATCCGTAGAAATGAGTTAGTAAATCGATGACGCCTAAGGCACGTAGAGTTCGTACGGGTATCAACGCGTCACAGGTCTAGGGATAGAGCCAGGGGAGGCCCTGTAATAGACTAATAGGAGCACTACATTAGATCTTAAGACCCTTATGTGAAGAGGCGTGTATTGGTTTATTAAATATACGTTGTAAACCTGTTAGGGAGTTTTTAAAGGTCATCAATTAGTTTAATTTTTCAATGGAGTGATTAGAAATATAGTTATCCTATAATACAACCCTATGCCACTTGAATACTGGTCATTGCGTAGAAGCTTGTAATTTGAGCTCTGACGAACGCACCGCCCACTACTATTACCCCTCGCTAATCGGAAGTCTCTATCAATGCAATTACTAAAATAATCAGACAAAGAGTAGAGTTGGGATTCTTACACTAAGCAAGCATGCCAATTAAACGGCAGATAACGTAAGGCTCAGGGCTGGCCTGTACTACTAATTAGTCTAGAAAATTTAAGAGTTCGCTAGTATATAATACAGCTCTCAATTGCGCGTCTGCATCTCAGCAACCTTGTCTAACAAGTTCTGAATCAGAGGACTGCCAACTAGCCAAGCATAGTCCTCAGTCATATTAACCTCCACGGCAACGTTGTTGATCCGGAACGCCCTAATGTAGAAACTCCCAATAACTGATAAAATCTGTCCGGCAACTGAAACTTTGCTTCTCTCGATGACTCTCCAATTGCGGCTCGTATAAGCTACGAGGGCCAGGTGCGATGCCATAGCTTGTTGAATGGTGCTAGGTTTGTTGTTTATTGCTATACGAACCGAGAATGCGTCACTAAGAGTTACAACTTAATTCGTAGATTCAGTGTAGTAGCGCTCGCATTCGTCCACCAGAGTGCCATCCTCTGTGATGTAGAGGCGAATAGGTACCTTGTTGGACCTTGTCCATTTGGACTTGAGGGTGTCAGTATATTGCCAGAATGCCTCTTGAATAGTGGCAATTTGGGCATCGGCAATAATTGAGCTAAGCAATTGTGGAACTAGTATGTTCTTGATTTCTTTGATTTTTTCCTCGTAGTCTACCTTCCACGATTCCGCAAGTAAATTGGGCAGAGTCCATTCGTTATCTGTGCAAAGGATGCAGAAAGATGTATTTGGCACGGAGTAATTGATAAATTAGTACATGGTCCGGCAAAGACTGCTCCGCCGCGCACTGAGCCCACGGGCGATGGCATCTGGGAGAGTCATTGGGCAATAGCTGGTTAGAGCTACTAGGTTAGTATTAAGCCATTACGGCACAGTTTTTGAGCGATTGCGGTATATTCAGGTTTCACAACGGGTTATTGTATCCCCAGTCCTCATTAGGGCCTATCCAGTTTACAACATTCCCAAATTTGTGTCTTAATGAAATGGAGGATCAGGTAATCCGCATAGCACGTGATCAAAACGAAAGAGTATATAACTGCTGCTCCCGGTCAGCTTAGCTGTTATTAAAACAACTCCAAAAATAGCTAGTAGGTCTTACCCTAGGCTTCATGCTTGATTGAGAGCCCGACTCTCTTTATTTTGTCCGTGCTGTGCTGAGGGTCTTCCTCCAGCTCAACCCTGGCCCACTTCCTCATCCTCTCTCGGAAGACCTCGTAATTTGCACCGATTCTCAACACCTTCATGTTATAGAGATCAAAGTTTGTGCCTGCTCTCTCATATAGATGCCACTTTTGTAGCCCATAGTCGACGATCAAATCAGCTGATTGCAAGACCTCACGCTCAATATCTTCAACTCGGTACTTCTGTCCTTGACCTGTCAAATTTGCACTTGAGCCAACCATCAATACACCATCTTCATCATTCAGTCTTCCAAGCTCCTTTAAAAATGATCCTTCAGGTATCGCAATGCCTACCGTACCTTTTTTCGTCAGACGATCCAGTGATAGGGGACTGAACTGCTTCAGCCTGGGGTGATCCGCACGCATTGGTGCTACGATAGCGAGGGTAGAGTTCAAGTCTTGTGTTAACATGTACGAGAGCTCGAGTCTTCGTTTGTGTTCCTCTTCATCATCGCTGAGAATATGGAACTGAGAGTGCTGCAGCCAAGTCCCGATGATACCAATAGTGTGGCCCGGCTTGCGTTGCTTGGCGGCGAAAGCGCGCTGGATACCCTCGGCGCTGGCGGACAGCAATCCGTAGCCCACATCGGTAGGGACAATGATGACGCCTCCGCTTTTGATAACCTTATGTGCTTCTCGCGCATCACTTTTCACATTCGGAATTTTGCCTGGCTCTGGAATGATGCGGCCTTTCAGCAGGGAGGTGTCCATATTTAGAGCCTCCGGGGAGTCACAGGATACAACTTCTAAGCTGCTATATGATGAAAGAAATACAATGCCCCTCGAACTCAGTAACCCCTTTGGCCTGTATTTATATGGATTTGCTGGTGCCAACCAGAATCCTTCCAAAATGCTCTACATATACGTCATCCGAAGATCCCAACTACATGGGTCTGTTGAGCCTCGGCTCTATATTTAACGACGTAAGGTATGACGCCCGAACCGCCATCTTAGAAGAGCCATCCGTAGATCGTATATTAGTAGGTCGAGTTAACCTTTTATGGTCAAGCAGATAATCGCTATAGGTGAGGCGAAATATATATATGCGTGGGAAATACCTTTTACGCCACAGTCAAAAGCATTAGAGAATGGTTGTCGAGCCAGTCCCTAGCCGGCCCATCGGTCCCAGGCCGCCATGGGTTGCTTGCGATAAGTTCCCCCTATCACCTTGACTAATTTTTGTTCGCTCGACTACTAAAATATGTCCATGCCCTTTCCCATACGCAGCGGTTGAGTTATAGTCGTAGAGGAAGGCTCGGAATTGTCGTCACACACGAGAACTGCGATTTGACGCCGTAACCCCACGTGCTACATTTAGGATCAATTATCAGGTGTCATGTGTAACCTCAAAGATGCTCTCCGATAATTGTTAGACATCCACTGAAGCTTTCCGCCCGAAATTTGTAGTCATTGATCCTCATCAGTGCAAACATCTCTATAGCCAGTAAGTAGTCCAACACAGTGATCAGATGGTCGGCAATTCCTTCAGCTTTTATCTATATTACTGTATTCTTATCACTTCGTGCATATTCCTCCCACATAAATCCACACTCACGATCCAGCAGTCGGGAGATAGCCGGCAGCCGCAGTCGTCGGAAAGCACCACTCGAGCTATGGATACCAGTGAGACACGACGTATCGTATACATTCCCAACTTGCTATATATTATAGAATCCAACTTCAGTAACTTTAGTGCAGTGCTTTCGAGGTCATTTGCTTGAGCAGGATCTGTGATTCCGGCTGAGCATACACCGTATTTCCGGTGGCGTAGCTAGAATGGAACAGATAGTAGCGCGCCTACTAACGACAATCCACATTTCAAAATAATATGTGTTTCTAGAAAGGGACAAGGAGTGTAAGAGGAGGCTCGTATGGCATGGCAATTGCAACTGGTGCCGCGCTGCTGGCCCGGCAGTAGATAGAAATATACTCTCCTCCTTGACTTTTCAGCACCGAGTCTAAATCAAAAGCGCGTAAATAAATTTTATCCTAGATAGTATACACTATTTGATGAGTCTATCTTAACATTTCAAACTTCTATAGGTCTTAATACACCTAGAATACAGTATATAAAAGATTCGGCGGCCTTTGCTGACCCCAGAAGTAAGACAGCGATTACCACTGAGTGCTGAAAATTCCATGTTATTGCAAATTTTTAGTTACGAGATTAGGGGACTGAAGTATTTGGAATTCAGTAATGCATTTACTAAAATCTACTTAGTCTTTACGCCTGTGCCATCTTTGCTCTGACCTGGGCCAAGGACCTTTTTTCAAACATCATACAGCATTTTAAATTTGGAGATAATTTATGCAACAGTTCACTATATAATCTCACGCTCTAATCCAAGTTCTCACAGCTCCAACTCTCTGACAAATCAAGCTTCCCCTTTTCGTCAAATACCTCCCTCTTTGGATACGGACAAATTGGCCTCTGCCTTTGTACACCACCGTCAGCGGTCTCGTTCCAAAACTTTGTGGCCACAATTAAGTCTGGAGCATCTCCCTCTTCAGTCCAAACCATCAATGCCAACAATGCGTCATGTGTTGGGTCGTTAAACCCTGGCACACCATGTACTGTGGGGCCCAAAACTTGCGCCTGAGAAGATGCGGCGATATACCATGGTGCATCATTAGAGGTCCCAACGCAATGCTGAAGACCAGGGATCAAGAAAAGTCTATACCAAGAGTCAAGGGGGATACCCGAAGCGCCCATTGTCTTCCAAATCTGTTTGTAAAGATACTCAGAGGCGGTAGAAGGGATAAGCCCATCGGCATAGCCGTGGTAGTGTATTATCTTTCCACCTCTATTGTAGAAGGCTGAGAGGTCGAAGGTTTTGAAGGTGGGTTGCCCAGGATCGGAGGCATCAGCTGCTTGAACGGTACGATAATCAAAGTCGTGGAAATTCCAAGTCGAATCGTTATAAACGAAGTTTTTGAGGTAGGTAGTACCCGCTTTAGAAGCCTCGCCCGCGTCCATATTCACTAGAAACCCATATTGAGCTTCTGATCCGAGTTCTAGGCCGGCGAAGACGAAAGTTTGGTTAGTATCAACCCAGTTACTGTAAAATTGATCGAGAGTATCAATTTGCGATGCGGTGAGGCATTCACTTTTGTTCGATTTGGGAGTGCAGAGTAAATTTTCTGGGAAAAAGGTACAGCGTTGTGGATCAGAGATTATCCCATCTGTTAAACCGTCCTGGGGGTCGCATTGACGCATAACTTCAGCCTCTATAGCAGTAAATAGAGAGGATGGTGTGTGATTTGGACCGTCAACAGGAAGGTTGTTCAAGGCCAGTCGAATACACCATGGTTGCATGTGAGTAGTCCACCATGCCGGAGCCCCGACTAGAATTCCGTCAAAATCCTCAGGGTATAGCTCGATGTCCCTAAGGCCTTGACGACCTCCGGTAGAACATCCTGTATACTACGAGTATTTGATATCGCTATCGTAGAAGCCACGGGCAATTTTCTTAGAAAGCAAGATAGAGCCATGCATAGCACGATAACCCCAGTCAATTTGGCTCTCCGGCGCGTTGAGAGCCCAACTACCGTCAAATAATTGTGATATATGTCCAGTATCGGTAGACATAGAAGCAAATCCATATCTCGAATTTGTCCCCATATCTGGCCAATTAATTCTCCCCCCAAAACCGCCATTACCGCTCGCAATAAAACGGGAGTTCCATTCTGAAGGTAGGAAGAGGCCAAAATTATAGTGAGAAGAATCTGAAGATTTAATGTTGACAGCAACAACACAGAGCGGCGGCAGACCAGTGACGTTGTTTGGATATAACAGATTGGCTTCCCCGCCGCCCCAAGTGCTCTTTGCTGCAAGGGGTATGGCATATGTAACTACCGCAGTCGGATCATCTGCAATTAATTGCTGGATGGCTTCAGGACTACATTCACCTCTAATAGAGGCGAGGACGGGCAATGTCCGAATCCAAAGGACAATGAGACAGTGAACCGCATTTTGAAAAGATATTGAAACTTGAGCGTATAAAAGAGCATTTGGCAATGGCACTCTCTACTTATGGGTCTGACTCTGAGCTCCTACTGAGACGCAGATCGGTTAGCGATGAGGCGGGGTCATCGGCTGAAAAATGCGGGGAGTTTAGTTCCTCAGCAAGAGCGACTCCCCCGGGGAGGAGATGGTTTCAGATCCTCCCCTCTACAGGTTCTTTTCTTCAGGAACTGACTACAGGACTTTTATAAAAACAGCTTGCATTACTAATTCGTAGAGCGAATATCTTAATTAGCGAATGGGAATATGAATAAATATCTGGTATCGGACGAGACGAACCCTCGATTACGTCCTTAAGATCAGGGCATTAAAGAATGAATTTGAAATTCTTATACCTCTCGTAAACACAACTGAAAGGTCGTGTTCAGTGCTCAGCGGTAGTTATCTTCTAGAAGACTTGCCTTACTACTACTCTCTAAATCTATAGAACACTACTCTATTAGAAAATAGTCGTATAATAATAATAGGTACGCAATCAAGACTAGAGGGTAAAGAGAGTAGCACCGCTACAGAGGCTAGAGACAGCAGCGGCTCGGGAGGTAGGCTAACGCGCCGTCTAGACTCTGGAAAGACACTACTATGCAGTAACCCCGCTATAGTACGGATGTAGAAGCCTCCACAATCCGGATAGCCGCAGACCGACAGGGGGCAATCAAGAGCACGACAAGATCGTCTAGACAGCCGCGAGGCACAATATGATCATCTACACAAACGGAAGGGGACACGTCGGCGGGGTAGCAACGACTAAAATACTACTAAGATATAAATACAGAATAGCCTACCTAGGGCAGTTATCACAGACAACCTGTGTACGCGGCTGAACTAGCAGGCCTACTCCGGGCCCTTCAGATGGGGAGAGAAACGGACAACCCAATCCGTATAGTTAGAATCTTTACAGACGACTAAGCGGCCATCCACTCAGCCCAACGACCAGCAGGCTAATCAGGCCAGTGGCTCCTACGGCTGGTGGTTCAGCTCATGGAAGCATTATCCAAGAAGGGGGTGAGAATGGTACTCCACTGGATTGCGGCCTATGAGGGAGTCAAAGGCAACGAGATAGCAGATCGGTTAGCAAAGGAGGCTAAAGAGCAGCACCAACCAATGCCATATTACTAGAAGCCGCCAATAACACAGCTACAGGCGTCGTGCAAGCGGATCCTAAAGAGGAAAACTGCAGATCAGTGGGCCAAGAAATGGGAGACAGACGAGTCCGGCCGTGCCTACACGTAATAGTTTGGAAAGGATATTTGAAATTCATGGCAGAATGAAGACATAGCCAATTATATCTAGGGCAACTACGCTTGATGGAGCTGCCTTATTTCTTGAGGCGTCAAGGTTGGGCACATCAGTTGGAGACAGCCCTGCAGGATCGCAGCCCCCGCTGCTACGGTTCATGCGTTACTTTCGAATTTAGACCCTCCAGCAAGTGTCCCTATACTAGATTTGTATTACAAGTAATACTTCCTATGATTAAAGATATCGTGGTAGCATGCCAGAGATGTCAATCCTTATTATAAACTATCTATAAAGTGAAATACTTCTTAGAAGTCATCCATCTGTACTTGATCCATTAAAAGCCTGGTGGCTAATCTGGATTGCTAATTATTGGGCAGATAATATCAGGAGAATATTAGCCTGACCTAGTTGGAGTTGGTCAGCATCAACTTCTACCGATATTTTATATAACTTCATTTCATCTATGAATAGTTAAGTATCGGCCAGGTGCGAACGTTGCGAAGCCGGTAGGGTGCCGTGCTAAATCCTCTTAAATTTAAATCCTTTGCTTGGCGTGGACTAATAACATCTATAACTGGCGACTTCTCTACATCAGCGTAGTCAAAATATCTGCTGGAATATACGGTCGGGGCCTCCGTTGTTGCCGGGACTGAGTTGGAGCGCGCTTTTCTGATATGCCCAAGTCTGGCTGCTGGCTTGAGCATATACTCCTCGTCAATGTTGGCTCGCGCAAGATATTTTCTCATATATTGATACAGTTCGGATGCGCTGCACCGTTTCTTGGAATCTATGACGAGAAGTTTCTGCATAGTCAGATCGAGTAGATCATGGATAAGAGCAGAACATTTCTCATGGGAATGAAGTTGTTGAACCCAAAGGAAGACTTCCTGCCGGACGGTGGCTTTTTTGCCTCTTATGCTGTTGGAGATAGTAAAAAAGTTATCATCGTTAATGCCGGTGCTAGCATCACGGCCTCGAAAGTCAGAAAAGCCTTCTATCTCGGTCGTCCCTTTCAATAGCCAGGTGATAAATTCCAGATAAAGACAACCCAGGCTCCATATGTCGTATGCTCGAGACACAGGTTTCCGAAGTTTGCACTCCGGTGGTTCGTATGTCGGCGAAGCAGCGATTGATTCCGGCTTTACTTGTGACCTGGAATCTCGCCCATGAAATCTCCCCAAACCGAAGTCGGCGATTTGCAAAACTCCCATTTTTTCATCCTTTTGGGCAGTTTTATGAAACCAAAGAACATTCTCGGGCTTAATATCACCATGCCTCCCCCACTTCTCTTCACCATGCTTCACACTCAATTTGACGTCTTTTGGCACACGTACATTACCAGCGCCAGCCACGGTCAGGTCGATTGTCACAGTGAAATTATGAATAAGAACCAAGGCACTAGCAATGCCTGAAATCTGCTTTAGTGACCATTTCACAGTCTGCTCATCGAAAGTCGGCAGTGGTCTGTCTTCCCAATACTTTCTGAGATTACCATCCGCATAAGGGAACATCAAGTGAAACTGGCCATCTTGCTTATAAGTAGCTAGGAGTTTAATAAGATGCGGATGGCTTTTCCCTCCAAGTTGCTGAAGAATCGACTGTTCTTTTTGAAATTCTGTCTCATCATCGGAAAACAAATGCTTAACTGCGACCAAGGGCTCTTCTTTCTGCAATAGGTTATTTTCTGCTGGATCTAAATTAAAATGGCAACATACCTCAGCCTCAGAATGTGGCCAAAAATTATGATGTGATGGATGGATGCGGACTGGATAGACTTCGCTATACCCACCTTGCTTTCGCTCCGGCATCTCCTCACCAGGTTTGAAGGGCATGAACGGTAGGAGTGCCTCAACATCAAGATCATAATGCTCTCCCTGCTCAAATACCGGTGCTGTCATCCACCATTGCACACGGTCGAACTTTTCCCTATATTTATCGCTCCATCCTTCCAGGGTCTTGATCACTTGACCATTCTGCCGCTCCAGCGCGAAGAGTCTATCACCATTTGGTTTCCTCACAAAGGGCAGATCGGCATCACATATGCCCTCCTTCAACAGGCCTACAATATCCGGACCTTTCTTAATGTATGAAAGCGTTGCGTATAGCTGGGTTGCTTGCGCGCAGACTTTCTGGGCTGTTTCCAGAGCCGATTCATCTCCAATGTCTGGACTTCGAGCTTGAAGATCCTTTACAACAGACGAAACCGTGATGAGATCCCTCTGGCGATCTCTTGCTATGATAAAAGAGTGAGGATGACGATAACATTCCACTCGCGCTTCGGACAGCCGGTCCCTTAAGGTGTTTCTCTCCGTATAAAGATCATGGATTTCATAGGCACTAAGTCGGTTCGACGAATTTATTGATTCATTATGCTCTGGACCAAGTATTGAGAAGGAGAGTGGCAAAGGCTTTGGAGAATCGATCGGAAGGGGCATGGAATGAGATCCAGCACGTATGTCGAGTTCGGGAGGCGGGGGATGTAGAGAATCGATTGACTCGAAAGTGGAAAGGGGATCGGCCTGTAAAAGTTAGAGTCTTTTGCTCTTCCACTATCCCTCGATCACCTACCAGTTTCTGCCGACGCCTTGCTCGTTTTCTTGTTTGAAAGAGGTGAGTGAAGCGACTTAAAGGACTCATCGGGAAATCAGTGGGCAAACATCTCAAGGGGATGGTGCTGATAGTGGTAGCAAATGTCGCATTATTTCAGCTGGTCCAAAATCGGCATTCTATTTGTGGTTCACAGCTCGTTGCGATAGGATCAAATATGAATGGATAAAAATTGAAGACCAGAAAGACTGATAACAAGCTTTCGAAGGCGTGAAAAGCTGTAGCTGCACACTAGTGTGGTCTCAGAATTACTCTTCGCCATGGAACTTGCAGGCACAAGCGACTCTCTAGCTAGGGTGCCTTGCGTGCGGTGCGTAAGTGCATCGCAATACGATCTACATTTCTTAGTCAAAGCAGTGTGCATCATTCAAATGTTGAGAGAATAGCTTTATGTCCGGATTTAAAATCGTTTTCTATTAACTGGGTTTGCGTGAAACATCTCTTGTTTTCATGTTTGCTCCTTGGGAATCAGTGCGTTGCTGCCCTTGGTTTCCTTCCTTCCTTTCCCCCATCGATTCCAAATACGCTCTCCGAAATTCATTTGAATATGCCTGGAATTTTTTAAACTTGTACTGGCCATTAGTGATCAAAGAATTAACTGACCGTCGTAGTTTGACTAGTGATTGTACGTTCTCTGCCGTTGGTGCCTCGCTTGTTGGCTCCGCAGTAGAGTATACATTAGATGAAGTTGGATCTCTTGCGCTAGCACTGGGACTTGGGCTCGTATCACGCTGAGGCAAACTAAGACTACTTCCGCGAGCAGTACAATCTCTCAGCGTAGTCTGCTGTTCCTAAAATACGCACTTGATAAGCGTCTCGGCATTCTTTCGCCTGACTTTTCCCTACCTCTGTTAAAGGTGATGGGGCTTCCAGATGGAACTTTCCTCGTCGAATCTATTTGCCATGAGCTGCCAAATCTCCAAGTGACATCGGCGGGTGTTTGAACATACTGATAATTTATAATTACCTCGTCCGTGAATTGAATCGAGATAGTCTAGAATTGTTCTTTGATCGAAATACTTCGTCAGAAAGACTTGATGAACCCAGTCTTCCGATGTGGAATATTGGAGTTGAGATGCTGCTGCCATTTTTTTTCTCGATATACCCTTAGATTATTCTTTGCGATGTGGAAGAGCTTCTAAAATGAACCAATTCATATCCAATATCTGGACTTCGAACTCGAAGGTTGTTTGAAACAGTCAAAACTGTGATAAAAGAATCATTTGTGTTGCCAATGTGAACAACAGTCACAGCGTTGACAAACAGCCTTACGCGTAAAAAGGAAATATTGCTGCCTAGCATGTCTGAGTGCTCTAATTTGTGATTCGCAGTCCAATGCCTTATCGCGGGGCGCCTAATTCTCAGCCTCTCAATTCGCAGCGATTCAGCTGCAACCTCTTTTTTTCTTCTATATTTTAGGAATCTAGTCACCTTGTTGAGCCCTTTCCTAATTAATGGTGCTTTCTAGGTTTATTCGACTTTTGGAAATTAGATGCAATTTAATTCTGAATAGCCAAAACTTTGCCGTACACTATGGATTGGCATCTGAGAAACCGGAAATATCTGCAAGAAGATCTAAAACACCTCCGCTTTAGCCATCGAGAGAGAAAAATTACTGTAGCTCAAGCATTATGCTTCGAGGTATTAGCAAATGCCCCGAAGGTCTGTTCATACCAGAAAATTGCTGAACAGCTAGCTAGCCAACACAGAGCACTGCCCTTGAGATTGACAACCTATCCGGAGATCAGCTTAACAATTGGCTTAAAAAGGTAAAGCCTTGGGACAACTTGTTTTTGAATATTACCAGCTCTAATATATCATAAGATCCCGGGGTACCAGACGGAACCAAGCTTTTGGCTGGGTTAAGACTCATGTAATTTTCGTGCCTTCACTATTTTACTTTTCCTAATTCGGATTCGTAGTACATCACCCCGGGTTGAAGATCCATTGAAAACTAATCGCGTTCTTCACTGGCTTCCGTTTTCCAAAGATACCTACAATATTGTGTGTGATGACTTTGGGCTCCATCACTCATTTGTCCGCACTATAATTAGAGGAAAATCAACTCTCTGTCAAACTTCATTCACTCATAGAACATCACAGAGCCGAATGATTGGTGTGATTATCTTTATTAAGCTTTTAATTCATGATTCTAGCTGACTAGGATGGTCCTTTATTCTAGGTTATCACATTCGAACCGATGATATAATAGGCTCTGATATAATATTATCAACTGCATTAGATGAAACAACCAACATTATGAAGGCGATAATTCACGGGTGCACACCGAATGATGAGAAATTCCTCCTTGAGTGCCTCAATCTACTCTTACCCGACGTTTTCCACCCATTACTTTTACCCTCACTGGTTTTGGATTTGGTTAGGACAAAGCATTCGGTAATGATTGAGGAGAAATCCACGAGGCTGGCTCAGCTCTCCGGTGTCACTCGTGAATATGATCTTCCTCACAAATCCTTAAGGTCTCCCTTGGATCATGTTCAGAACTACAATCAAAAGACAGCGGAAGTCCTTCAAATTCATCAAGACACTGGGGACTTGGCCAACGCTTGCTCTCAAGCCCGAAAACATGCAACCAAGCTACTTAGAGCATTGCAAAGCGATTTCCAGCCTTGCCCTCTTGCACATGACGTGAACTGTCGTATTCGGAGGATGGAGCAACTGGAGGAACTACTAGATATGTATAACGATCTCGATCGAACGTGCAATCAAGTTATAAAGGACTGCGATATGCTTATGGGCGCTGTATGTTAATATTGTGATTCCGCCAAGCTTTTCATTGGACACCTTGTTCAAAACAAACTAATAAGTCATGCAGATCTACAATCTAATAGCACAGCGCCAAAATCAATTAAACGCGGATATTGCAGAGGAATCACGCAAGATCTCCGCCGCAGCCAAACGCGACAGTTCTGCGATGAAGGCTATTGCAGTATTGACAATGTTATTTCTGCCAGGAACATTCGTAGCAGTAAGTGTATCCTTGAAATTACTATTAATCAATTAATAATTTGATAGAGCTTTTTCGCTATGCCACTTCTGAATTGGCCTGGTGGGTTAACGCCGGATGAGGCAGCCCTTGTAATAAACCCGCGGTTTAAATATTATTGGATAGTGACACTGCCTCTGACACTTGTGGTTTTCTTATTCTGGATGTTGTGGAATAGATGGAAAAAGGACTAGGGTCTTTATATAGAACAATTAAAGACATGCACCTGTTTAAATATAATTCCACATTTGATGTATACAAGAGAGACTTCAGTAACAGCTTCTCAAAGGCGAATACCAGACTTATGTGATAGTTTTATCAAGTATTATTATATATAATATAGATGGCACAAGAGGTTGAGAATGTCCCATGCTATATGTCAATTATATTGTTTTAAAGGCACTGACTTATTCTACAATGGTGGATAGCACATATTTATAAGCGCTGAAAGCCTTAATTTCTCTGAATCACATGCTATAGTTGCAGGCTCTATTGCTCTGTACAGCCGAGAATTAGTCCCGTGCGGTGACTTCGATTGTTGCTTGTTTGTTTGTTTATTCAATACTCTGTGTAGCCTTATTAGGCTATATAGAGAACGGCTATTTATAGAATAGGGCATTGAGAAGCTATGGCACACGTATACAAATATATATTCAAAACAAAGGAAATACAAAACTCAAAGACAAAGGAGATATGCCGTCGCCCGCTGCTCTATACTACTATATTGTACTTCGGGTAGTCTGATTAGTAAGCTCGCGTAGGAGCTTCTGTTCCAACAGTATTAACCCCTTATACACAAGGAGACCCCTCCCACTTATATCCCTCGCTCCTATCTAGGTCGTTAGAATCTGTATACCATCCTCCGTAGTCCTCCTACGTACGGCACACCGCGCGGCCAAGGATAACTACCCTATCTTAGGGCCCTAATAGACAATCGAGTCTTAATGACCGGAGCCGCGAGTACAAGTAAGCGCGTTAGCCCTTTAACTAGCTATGCTCTTGACTTAAACTCGAGAGTTGCCGACTTATCAACCACGAAAGCCTTACACCTTAACAAATAGGCGCGTGTATGCGTGTTTCGGGCGGGTACAATTGTGTATAGATAGATACAAAGAGCTATTAGACTCTCTCTCGTCGACGTGAATTCGAGGTATTTGAGGTTGCGTGTCGACTTTTGCTTTAGCGGGAGGTAGTCGCGTTTGCTTACAACGCGTCGTTGCTAATAGTATTGAATTCGTGACTCAATCTTAGCTCTCCTTTCTTCTCCCTAAGGAATACTCGTGAGATTACCAGGACGCACCGTGTGGAGGTGTTGAGTCGTCGCGTCCCCGGTGACTTCGATAGCTGAAATACAGGCTTTAGCTCCCCTATAGATTCCATCTGTACAGGCCTGTTTCCACTGTATCTACAGTGGCAACAAACAAGGAAATCCCTACAAAAGGGCTGCCCTACTTGTGGCCTTAGACACTAATCCCTATGAAATATATCACGTGATGAATAACCCGAGAGTCACATGATAGCCACTCGATGTGAATAGAAGGATCTTTACATGTTTCCAGAAACAGCTAGAGAATAGCTGCAGGTCGTTTCCATTGAGAATATTCGATATAAGTAGGTCTTTCTCTTCCCCTGAGAATTCTAATCCCATTTAGATCATTTTCAAGACCAGTTCATTCACATGACTCTCCCTGTTCAACTTCCATTTTCCAGGAACATGTTATATCCGATTTTTATTCTGATTCCGTAAGTTAAGCAGTTTAAATTTTTGGATCAATCCTACAAAGTCTTCTTCCAAAATTTATATACGTTTTTTTAAATGTATTGAGCCAGTTCTGGAATTGCCTCCCCTCCTATTGGGGAATTCTCGCTTAGAGCATTGATAGCTAGCTGAAATGAGCGTAGTGTTAAACTCGCTCACGTGATGTTTTTCCGGCATGAATAATCACGATCATTAACTCCTATTAGAAGACATTTTTTTTAGATTCAAATCCGTTTTACCCATTTATTTACTTCTCTAATAACTTCAGCTTTGATCATATGCTCAAACTAAATATAGCGTGATAGCTTCTTTTTTACGTCAATAATAAGCATAATCGACCGCCAGAATAATATTCATTGTATTTGGAAAATATATATTGTTTTACTTAATCCTGGATCCGTTGATTACAAAATGGCGGAACAGCATAATATATAAAAGCGTGTACTACACAAGCTGTCAGATCCCCGACCCAATGCACCCAATGATACGTGAATCGGTGCGCTGCTGTCATCAATCCCAGACACCGTGCTGGATTGCACGACAGGCCCAGGTATCCTGGTGTTGCAATTCCTCCTGCGAAGAGCGCGATTGCTGAGGAGAAACCAACAAGAAACGGACCTAGAGCTGGGCCAAAACTTCCTTGGTTTCGCGGATCGAGGCCTAGCCCAAAAGCTAGGAAGAGCACAAAAAGAGACCCCATAGTCTCGAGTGCGAAGGCTTGCTTCGAAGGTATTTTTGTTGGATCAACGTAGCAGCCCGGTGAATACACTAGGGTCTCTGGATCACCACCGAGCGCCGAGCGAAGGATGTATGCGCCGACCACACCTCCAATCGACTGAAATATGATGTACAATACCATCCGAGGCAGAGAGGTCAGTTTGGCAAGGAACGTGGCAAACGTTATCAGCGGGCTCAAATGCGCGCCCGTGACAGGACCAAGACTGAAGATAAAAACTGTAACAATAAGAAATTGCACTATCGCCGCGATTCCGACCGGTAGGATAGGGCCGAGTGAAGTTGCGGAAGAGAGGTCAGCAGTGCCATGAGCAACGAGCCCTGCGATGAAGACCCAGCAACATAACCCAACGCCTTCAAGGCAAGCGCTTCGCCACAGATGAACGTCCTTGAAAGGTTGTAAACTCAATATTCCCTTCCACTTAGGAGACTGCACAGCATCAGGATTTGTCTGTTGAAGCTTCTCATAGTCAGGATCAGATTGTGATATTGCGTGAAGCTGGTTGCCGCCAATACGGCCGACAAATGGTTGCGAGTTGATATTAGATGGATTGATAGGCGCGGAGACAGTTCGCCAGCGGCGTATTGGCGCTGGGTCTTCAGCGGCCTTAAGATAGGTCATATTGTCCATCGTAGTGAAGGCTGTGGAAGATGCTGTACTCTCATTGCATTGTTAGAAGTCGTCAGATGAAAGGCTCTGTGTAGAATATGAGCAGTACTCGGGCACAAGATAAGCAAAGAATATGAGTTAGAGGTTAAGATTTGAGAATATCCAGCTACTATGGAGAACATACAGAGAACAAGGGCGATCAAAACCGAAAATATACATATTCGAGACGCACCAGACTGATATAGAACTTAATGAAAGAGTGCTCTACGTGAAATATTTGCTCTCCTAGTGACCAAAGATAAGCCACAGAGATAAGCGCTAGTCACGTGGAGCTAGATATTTCTATAGGAATCCTCCGATAAGGGAAAGAAGAAAGGAAGGAAGAAGTCTAATAAATAATTAAAAATCTAGGGATAATAAAAATGAATAGTAATGAGGATATGGCTTTGTCAGTATGCTCCTCACCCCAGCTATCGGTCAGGCCTTGCAATGGAGGTGATTTTGCAATTTGAGGTATCCTCTTAGTCATATAACCGAATTTATTGTCCAAGCGAGCCAGTAATCTCCCAACTAACCACAGCCAAGTTCAGTTAACCTACTTATAACAAAACTTCTGACGTGATAGGTCACGTAGCTCTTTTAACTTACTAATAGTAGCCTATATTCTAAACTAGAGTGCAATATCGATTCTACAGAATAATCCAATGACATCGATTTACCTGACAGCCACTGGTACATCGTTTAACGTAAATAAGTAACTGAGATCTCTAGTCGTACTTTCAATTCCTGAATCTTCTAAAGTTATGCCGCCACGTTTAAAACACATATATGCTAATATTGACGAAATACCGAGAAATCTACAACTAGATTGAAAAGACCGGTGAATGAGACTTCGTCTTCTGCAGCCAGATTGACAATATTGAATGATTATCCGAGAAAACATGGCCAGGTCACTGATCCGCCACTTTTTCACATTTTGAATATGACCAGAGAAATGCGCAATCACGAAGACCGAAATTGTCACAGCATCTGTTGACCCAAACGCCTTTATCTTTGCCGTATTTCATCAACAGGATGTAAAAACCTCACCAAATAGCTGCCTTTCCGAGTTTACAGAACTGAAATGCAAAGTGCAATTGTGTCCAGGAAATCAGAAGTTTGCAAAGTTGTTGAAATTTTAGTCAGCTTGTGATCTTCCTGAGGACACCTACCAGATCAAAAGGCAGCAATTTCAACGCTTCCAAAATCTTGCACTTGGACTGTGACTAAATTGGACATGCTGTCAATGGATTAATCAACGTCGAGAAGTTTTAGGAGGATATTTATTTTACCGGCATGAATTATAACGAGATTGGCCGACAACTACAAACTCGTTTCGGGTTCAAGGAGGGATTCTACGGCTGCATGAGTTCTTGTCCAGACTCTACACATCGTGGTGTAGAATGCTGTACCGAAGATGTGGGCGAGGACTATTTGCTGAAAGATAGTGTATGGTTAGAGTTATGTTCTAATGGCAGCGTTAAGAGATTGGCTATAGAGAAAATGGCGAGGCTAGCTAGTTACTTTATCATATGCATATTATATCCAAGGGCTGCGACATAAATTTTTTTTAAGCTGGATTAAATAATCCAGTTTATTAACTTCAAAACCCGCTTAATAATCTAATAATAGCATCCAAAAGAACCTGGGCTGCTCTTCTTGAACCTGATGTCCAGCGTTTGGAATTGCCGTCACCCCTCGAAAATCCGCACAACTCTCATTGTAATTCCTAATAGATCATGGAATAAGGTAGCTTGACCAATCTTGTGCACCAGTAATAAAAGCAACTGGGACTCTAATCTTGCTATCTGCAAGTAGCAAAGAATCTCGGGTCATAGCGACGGATGTGAGCACTCTGTACCAATTGAGCTCACCTTGATAGCCAGTTCGCTCATATTCCGAGACGAAGACGTTCAAATTTGAATCCGAGAGCCACGCCTCACTGATGGATGGGTCTTCGTCATTCAACATCGACTGAAAACCCTCTGGCATGGTCTCATTTAGTGGGAGAATTAGATATCCAAGCATGACTGCAAGAGTAATGACCGTTAATTCCGTCAGTGGTGTTATCACCGTATTCCCGGGGCCAGTCATACGATTTGAGTTAGAAATATGCACAGGCAAAAGCGCGCAAGCTGAGGTTGCCTCCGATCGGCTAATCATTAGCAGCTGTTGATACTGAGTTATTCCATTGGTAATGCTTCCTTGGTGGATTAAGTTGTTCGAGATGGCTTTCGAAAAGCGCAAATTGAGCAACTGTCGTCCCTACAGTTGCTGGCAGGTACTCTGTTTCTGGAATCGTGGCTAGCGTAACAGGGGCAGTAAATGGAATAGACACCTGAAGGGATGGTGTAAAGATGTCGGGTCTGAGTAGCGAGGCATAAGTGCCTGGAACCGTGTCGAAGTCGTGGCTGATGACACTATGCACTTCTTGTAGCCAAGGGCGTTGACAAGGCAGATAAGATCGCGAACTAGATTGGTAATGTTTAGGTAGGGTCAACGCTATCACATGGACGAGTATCCCACCCAGGCGTCCGACCATAGCCTCTTTAATCAGGGGCGACAACACGATAGCCTTGTGAGGCTACTACAAAGCTCGAGTAAGTTGTTCAATCTCAATCACTCGGTTAGGCGGATCCTAGGCGTGTGATTGCAGGCTTATATCAGCAAGATACATCTCATTATGGGTTAATTAACCAAAAGTAGTATGTATTAGTAATCTCAGTAAGCGGAATATTTATTCATGATAAAGAAAATGGCTTGTCTTACCGAGTTAAATGATATTGATTTTATTCGGCTTTTTTATCACCATGGAAAAGTCTTCTATAAAACTCGAAGAAATATCCAGTGAAACCCAATTCGCAGTCTTCTAATGACCAGACATATTTACTATGAGTTTTCCACCACAACAGACCACAAAGCCGAATGGCGGCAAAAGTGACAGAAACTTTCGTTACGACAAAAATTCGAAGTCGTTCCCAACAAGGAAGGAACTACCTCAAGTTGAGGGGACCCCGCCTGGAGCGTGAGTAGCATCAGGGGAGTTATTTTTCTTCTTGTTTTTGGTTTTGAGATTGACTAATCGCTGTAGCGCATGGTTCTGGGGACCTGAAGACTATGTCAGTATTGTCTTTAACAGGGGGAAAGGAGCAACAATTTTACTGACTTTATGATCAGATCGGGCGTCTTAACCTCCTGACCGAAGAGAGAATAAAAGCTGCCTCACAATTCATCAGATCTGGCACTCTTGTACCGCTAAAGTAATTTGAATTTGTGCCCAAACAGCTTGTAAATATTCCCACAGCAATATAGCCTTCCTTTGGATATGCCTCTTGTACCCGCTTTTGGTCGCGAGCCTTTTGAGCATGAGATTAAGACTCTTGTACCTGGAATGTCATACGATGATAAATATATGCTTAATACGCAGAGCGGTACTCAGTTTGACGGATTTCGGCACTTTGCCCACCTCCCTTCCCAAACATTCTATAATGGAACCAAGGATTTTGATATTGTGGGTCCCAATGCAAATTTAAAATGCTCCGTCCACCATTGGGCAGAGCACGGCATTGCTGGACGAGGCATCTTCCTTGATTACTGGTCTTATGCGAAAGATCATAAGAAAAGATACGACCCATTTGATCATCATGCTATTTCTCACAATGAGCTAGTTGCTTGTGGATCGGAACAGGGTATTGACATCAGACCAGAGAGTCAAGGAGGGGATATTTTGCCTGGGGATATTTTATTAATCCGGAGCGGCTGGAAGGAGACTTATGATTTAAAAGAGCCGGAAGAAAGAAAATTGCTGCCTTGAGGGAGCAAACACCAGGCCCACATGATGGCCAAAGATGGGCTGGTATTAGCCAGGAAGAGGCCAATGTGAGCTGGTTACACGACTGCTACTTTGCTGCTGTTGGTGGAGATTCCGTGACTTTCGAGGCCTGGCCAAGCCTAACAGAAGGTGAGCTGTCAGGCCAGCAACCAACTTCTAAATAATTCTGACTTCAATAGACTATTTCCTGCATGAATATCTCCTTGCTTGCTGGGGAGTCCCCAACGGCGAGATGTGGGATCTAGAGAAGCTGAGCAAAGCTTGTAAAGAACAGAATCAATATATTTTCTTCCTAACTAGTTCTCCAGCTAACTGTCGTGGTAAGTCACATATAATTTCCCTTCAACTCAAGTAAAAATTTATTATATTTTTAATGCTTCTTCTAGGAGGAGTCAGCACCCATGCCAACGCAATGGCCATCCTTTAATTCATATTCTACATACATCTACATTAAATTAAACTCCTCTCGGCATGTCCATTTTTATAAGATTTAGCATAAATTTGTATAAAAAGTGTGAGAAAGGTGCTATTGGCAGTCAACAACTTCTCTTTCGCATGAAAACTAGCCTATTGGGACTCTGACTATTGTTGATAGTTTCAAATCTATACGTCGTTTGTACTCAAATAGTGAAAATCCTATAAATAAATCCCTTGTTCAGTGAGATTGCATAACATATTCGTTAAAATTTTTCTCAATTAGTGAAATTTTGAACTTGGGACTGGAAAGAAGAAGTTAGGGTTACATCAATCACCTTTTCGTTTCGGCTTGCAAACATTAAACTTGAAATTTAAAACTATTTTATCTCTTTATCGTCATAAATGGCAAGCTTATTTTGTGGGGGGGGGGGGGATTTTCCACATCTAGAACATCGTTGTTTGGAAAAGGGTTCGGGGGTGCGGGCTTTGATAAGTTGATGGGTTTCGTTACGGACCCCGGGGATGTTAACACCGGTTGTAAATTTT